>PVKS010006457.1:0-78444 GCA_004027875.1 Aplodontia rufa
AAACCCTTTCCTTTTAAGAAAAATCTATGAAACCAAACCAAATAAAAGTTGAAAAGGAAACCAATCACTGTGGTTGTATTATTTCAACATGAATATATGTGGTTTTTCTTGATTTCAATAAATGAATGAGTGAATTGAAACCATTTCATATTAAAGAGGACTGAATTGGGTGGAGAGTTGCTTCAACAAGATTTCATAAATACACACAAACATAGGGCCACGTGTGGAGGCAATTTTTTTAAGGCATTTTCAAATTCAGGTCATTTTGAAAGTAATAACAAACTAGCATGCATTTGGAGCACATGGCTAATGGATACTTTTGGTTCAATAATACTCATAAGATTTTCCTGGGTTGCAGATAATCATAGAATTAATTTTCAATTGTCACATTATAAAGTGACAGCATACAATGGAGAAACTAGCTTCACTCTCTGAGAATGGCAACGCTGCTTCTTTTTGGAGTCATATTAATTCACACAATCCACAAGGGGACCATGTAACCACTGTGAAACATAATCAGTACAGTTAAAATAGGATGGCTTGATCCATTATAAACTCAGTCTACTTCATCCTGATAATTACCTGAGGTATTTGGGGGATGGTATTATATATGGAAATATTTCCTTACCAGTTTCTTACTCAATGCGATGTGCTATAAAGCCCAATAAAATCACAGCAGAAATTTAAATGCAACCATCATGTAGGGGAATTTTTTTTTTTTTGGCTCAAAAATAGAAAGGTATGTGTGTGAGATTTAGAAAGAGGGAGAAGAGATAGAGAAATATATGTTATTATTATGACCACATCCAGAAAACTCAATGTTTAACTTTCCATATGTAAAAGTGACCGAAGACAACAAACAATATTGTGTTTTATAAATGACAATAATTGATATTTCTGCATTCTTGGTAGACTTCTCTCTCTCTCTCTCTCTCTCTCTCTCTCCCTCTCTTTTTAAAGAGAGAGGGACAATGAGAGAGAGAGAGAAAGAGAAAATGAACTTTTATCTAGTCTTTCATGGGGCTTTCATTGCTCCCACACTACTTCGTTGTATATGTGGTGCTTGGGTGAACTCGGGCATGCAAGGCAAGCACATTAATTGCCAAGCCACCACTCCAGCCCCTGACTGACTTTTGTATTCTGAAATTAGAAAATTAGTTCTGATTATTCATAAAAGAAGTTAGAGGAAGAGCAAAGGTAGGAAGATTCCTCCTAAAGTTTCAGAGCCAAGCTGTAAACTTTGAAGATTGAAATATATTATATCTATGACAACAACACATGAAATTAGAATGCCGTAGTCACTATAATAGCTTTCAGGTCTACAGTTAAATATTCAGGGTTCTGTCTACCATTTTTCTCCTTACCAATTTAATCTCTACTCTTTCATATATAAAATCATTTCACTGCATTGCATTATGTAATTAAAAAAAGAAAAGAAAACTCTAACAATTAATATTACTTTTCTAATTTTAGGAGTTTCAATTTCAAGATAATGAAACTGACTTTGTCCAAACATCTCTACAAAAGAAATTTGTAATTTCTCCCTCTTGACATATTAAAATTCACAGACATCTGTATTAACAAATGAGACATAATTGAAACTTTACAAAATCTAATATAAACGGAAAAGGAGATGATTAAATAAAATCTGTAAGTAAAAATAATTAAGTGTAAAAGTGACCCATAAATCTTATAGGTTGAGTTAAATGATCATGTGTGTAAGTGTGCACTTCTTAGGGAGTTATTTAAATTATTCATTATTTTCAGAGACCCTCTTTGTTGATATACTTCAAGAACATCAGCATTTTATGTCAGTGTTCAGCTTGTGTCAACAAGAGGGGGGAAAAAGAGAATATATGGAAATTAAACCCCAGTTTGGATTTTATATTTCTCTTTATCATTTATTTGTCCATTAAATGTTCTGAAGAAAATGAAAGAGAATAAAGACAAAAAAATGAAAAGTACACAACATAAAAAGAATGATACTTGAGACCTTGAGGAAGCTTTCAACATTAAAACAAAAGTTAATTTGCATTCAGAATATGAGAAAATCAGGTCTAATCTGTTCAGAGATTGTGTTGCAAATTTAAGTAATTGGTAGAAAGCACAGAAAATTGAAAATGGAAAATATTCTCTAATTTTATGACTTGGCACAATGAATTGTTCCAGAAAGCTGTGGTAACAATGATATATTAACTAGATTAGTATTTTAATAGCAAAAGTCCATGAAAAAAAAAATCAAGATAGTGAAAAAAAATCACTAACTCCTTAGATTTTAAAATGTGTATCTTCCTTTTACTACTGTTCATACTCTGTTTCTACTGAACACCTTTTTCCCCATTTTTTCCCTTTGAACTTTTTCACTTTTATCCTGATGGCTTATTGCACTTGCATAATCTCCACTTAACCTTTAATATTGCACATCCCAAATGAAATCAACATCAGTCAGTTTGTCCAAGAGAACAAAGGGAAGATGGAGCAGAAAACATGCTGAGGAAATGTGTGTTAAGAATATGATAATTGAACAGATGTTAAACTACATCAGAAAAGATCAAAATGTATCAATAAATCAACCAAACCGGAGTCATCCAGACAGCAAGCAAAAAGGTGTTGTTTCAACTGGGTAAACATGCTTTTCTTTTTCTTTTTTATTCCCACTATTAAATATATGCAGCTTCATAAACTGTTGTATGAATTTCTTAAGTGATATATTCACACAACAACCTGATTTACGGAAAATACATAAAATACTAGATAAATGTGAACAACAACAAAAAACATTATTTCCTAAGCCTATATAGTTAGTGAATATGACCAACAGGCATTGTGACAATTGTTATGCTATTCAACTTTTCCCATACTGGTTGATTTGCATAGTGTTGGCCACAGTGGCAGTTGATGGGTCCTTGCAGGGATACTGCCAGCAATCATTAATTGCATTAAAATGACTGGTGGCTCAGACAAATGCAGGTCCTATGTCCGCCCATTACTCCAAAGGAGCACAAATTCAGTGTGAGCAATGGAGTAGATGATTAAAGCAGGAAGAATAATTCACAGTGACCAATGTCTCTCTGAGGTAGGTCATTATGGGAATCACTGACACAAAGCATGCCCCATCCAGGGCAGGTGGCAGTGCACCTGGTCACCTTCTGGCTGCAACAATGTGCCAGATGCTGGGAAAATCAGAGGGTAAGTCTTTTGTAATTTCTTTTGACAGGTCACAGATCAGATAAAAATATATTTTAGCTAGTGATGTCACTTCAAACAATTTTGAAAAATCAACAAAGGTTTTGGAAATTATTAGAAGGTTTTGATGAGTAATTTGCACTATGATATATGTCTTTGGTTATTAGATTCACGATATAGGTACTTCACCCTTTAAAAGTGTGTTGTCTAATAAAGAAGTCACTAATTAATTACATGTGAATCTGTAAATTCCACATTGGTGTTTCGAGCAGAGGAAGGGAACGTACATCTGAGACAAAGTGGTGGCCACATTGGTGCCTGGTTACCCCAGAGGGTAACAAAGAGAAAAAGAGGGACACAGCAGATGAATTTGGCATGGAATCACCTGTAAAATACAAATGCATTCTGAATGTTATTGTTCAGAGGTTACAAAAGAGCTGGTGTTGGAAAAGTGCACTGTGTTTCTCAATTTGTCAGTGGAGAGCTGATGGAGGGAGTTATATTTTAGAGGTCACACAGGGATTTGCCTCTGGGGGAACCTGGAAGATCACAGCAAATATGGTCACACTGTCCATTTCAGTGCTTACCATGTGACTTAATGTCACCTGGAAGAACACGAGAAACAAGCACACAGAAGATTGCATCAAGAGGTTCAGGTCACAGTTACTGAGAGGATTGAAACTTACCTTCCCTTTGAGTCTGGTGGCTCCAGTGACCAGCTAAACAGTGTAAGGAAACTGTTGATTACATTCAAGGATGGAGAAGTCCATATTTAGTGGTGGTGGAGTTTATCAAACTTGCTGTGCTCACTTCCTCCAGGGCAGTTGATTACCATGCCCTGTGAATAGGTGCCTGAGAACTTGGAGTCCTGCAGAAATAAGCATCTGCCAGGCTCTTTTAGAACTCTGCTTCCACTCCTTTGGGTTAGGAGTCCATCCCTCTGAGCTATATGAATAAAAACTCCAATAGAGAGTACTCTCCATTCTGCCCTGCCATATACTGGTAAGCAGGGAAGCTGAGAAACATTTTAACTACTTTTGGTCCCAGACCCAAGATGGCAGCTTGGCAAGATACAGAAAAGGAGGAAGCATTCAATAACCCTCATCCCTTGCTTTCTCTAATGGCTGAATACCACAGGAAGAAACAAGAAGAAGGGAATTCTGGAATAGCAAATTTCCCTCCTTTTCCAGTTTTGAGCACTTCAGTGGAGGCAATTCTTTCATTTTTCATTTATGTTTTCAGTACTTGAATCATATTTGCTGATTTATTTACATACGCAAAAACAGAGATGTACGTATATTTTTATCATGTTTTGTCATTTTATTATTCTTTTGTTATTTTGTTTTGTTTTTGCTGGTTAGCAGTCTTTTATTTTGTATTATTTTTTCCTTTGGTTCTTCTTTTTTTCAATTTTTTTAATAGATTCTCTTGTTCTCTCTGTCTCTTTTGTTTCATTTTTTCCTCCTTTTTTTAAATAGAGAGGGACAGTGAGAGAGAGAAGAAAAAAGAGAATCAACTTTATTTAGTTTTTCATGTGGGCTTCATTGATCAGACACTGGTTGTGCACATGGTACTGGGGTTTGAACCAGCAACCTTGCTCATGCCAGGCAAGCACCATAACCACTGAGCATAACTGCTCCAGCCCTTTTTTCTCCTTCTTTATGGTCTTTACAGGCTACCTCCTTTTTATGTTCTCTCTTTTTAATCTTTTGATTATTCTAACCTTTCTTTTGCCTTCCAAACCTATTTTTTTTCATTAATTACTATATGCTTATCATCCTATAAAACTATTTAGTTTATGTAATAGTCACTCACACCATTCATGTTCCTGTGATTCTTGGCATTGTGGATGCCACAGTCTATGCCTGAAGTTTACAATGCATTGAGTAACCTAGAAGAAATGGACAAATTTCTAGATATGACCTACCAAAATGAAATCAAATGGATATAGAAAGCCTAAGCAAACCAATTATAAGCAATGACATTGCAATAGTAATAAAAAGTCATTCAACAAAGTCAGACTCAGGACCAACTGGATATCAGCTGAATTCCAGACAGTAAAGAAAATAAAATAGTCCCCATGCTTCTCAAATTATTCCATGAAATAGAAAGAGATGAAGCTATTACATTAATTGTATGAAATCTATATATCAAGACTATAGTTTAGTCTTATATCAATACTAAAACAAGGACACTACAAGGAAAAAAAGCTACAGACTAATATCTTTGATGAGTGTAAATGCAAAAGTACTTAATAAAATATTTTAAAATTATATTAAAAAAATGCATTTAATGAATGCTACATCATGACCAAGTAATTTTAATTCTAGTATGCAACTATGTTTTAACATATACAAATCAATAAATGTATTTCATCAAATAAAATTGGAGACAAAAATCACAGTCATCTCAATGGATCCACAGAAAGTCTTTAATAAAATTCAGCATTCATTCATGATAAAATTACTGAAGAAACTGGGAATAGAGCAAACTCCAATAACACAATCAATATATGCAAATGAACTAAATATACATTTCTCAAAGGAAAAATATGAATGGTCACAGTATATATGAAAAGATGTTCAACATTTCTAGCAATCAAGGAAATGCAAGTCAAAACTACATAGAGATTTTATCTCACTCCAGTTATAATGATAATCATCAAGAATATAAACAATATAAATGTTGGCAAAAATGTAAGGAAAAATGAATGCTACACTGTTGGGGAGACTGTAAATCAGTATAACTACTACGGAAATCAATATGTAGATTCCTCAGATGATTACAACTGGGACCACCATTATCATCCAGCTATATCAACCTTCAGTATTTATTCAAAAAATTTAAAATTAGCATACCATAGCAATAAATGTATACCCATGTTTATAGCAATGCAGTTCTCCATAACCAAGTTGTGGAACCAGCCTAGATATCTCTCAGATGAATGTTTAAAAGAATTATACAGAATGGAGTTTTATTCAGCCATAAAGAAGAATGAAATTTTATTGTTTTCAGGAAAATGGATGGAAACAGAAAGCATTATAATAATTAAAGCAAGTCAGACTCAAAAATTCAAGGTGCTTATGTTTTTCCCAAATGTGGAAATCAGAAAAAAGAAAAATAAAAAGGGACTTCATGAAAAGAGTTTGGAGACCAGCAGAATACAGGAAAGAATCACAGGAGGAAAGAGGTGAGAGAAAGGGGAGACAACTAGGGAATAAAGTTGACCAAATTATCTTATATACATGCACAAATGTCATAATGCATCTCACTATTATGTATAATTATAATGTAAAAATTTCATGATAATTAGCAATGCAATCAATAATGAGTTATTTGTGGGATAGATTGTCTAGTGGAAAAAATACCCATTGCCTTTCATCAGTCTCTCTCTCTCTCCATTTTGATTTTTGCAAACATTAGTATTTGTACTGAAGAATTAGCAGGGCCAAATGTAGATGAAATTACAAGTAAATTTGCAACCTATATTAGAATTTTAATTTGAAGGGAATTAGTGAAACCAAAATATATAATTTTTGCATTTTTCCTACATGTCAAGCTCTGTCAACTTCGTATAGATTATGTGGGGTTCTCAAAAGACACTACAACATAGTTTTTTGCTCAGTTTGATATATTAGAACACTGAGGCTCAGAAAGTAATGTTAAAAATCGACCAAGGTTGACAGTGCAAGTATGGCAAAAACAATATGTTCACTTCAAAGCCTGTGGCCTTTTCCTTTCAGAGAAAGTCTTGGAAATTTGTACATATTTCATGTTTCAATGTAATTCTGTAGGACACAATTAAAGTTAATTTTCTGTGAGCTCATAAGGAAGTTTTAGTTGTCTTCTGCAAAATCAGAAAATTGTGCTTTTAAAAAAAACACTAATTATTGCCTTCAATGAGCATATGGCATGGCAATAAGAAATTAAGAGTGGCACTTTCTACCATAGTTTAGGCTGAAAGCACAAGAACATAAACAGTATGTTGTATACTCTGAAAAAGAACCACCTTACAAATGTTCTTATGGAACTAAGAATCAGTCTTCAAACCCTTATCCACATTGAAGCTATAGATGAAACAGAATGTGGAAAGAAGAGCAGAGGACATCTGTGAAAGGAATGCTTAGTAGAAAGTCACTGTTAACTCCCATCCGCTCAGTGGAAGAAGGTGAAAACGTTTTCTGTGTCTCATATTAAAAGAGACTAGCCTTAAGCAGACCAGAGAGGTTAGTATTTACCCTACTCAGTTTGAGGAAGCAGAGGTAACGCACAGGAGTCTGCTTTCAGACTTCTGCCTAAGATATCTAAGGACAACAAAATTCCCTGCTAAGTCTAGTTGAGTTAAGGAGAGGCTAGAGGCGTCCCATCGTGATCTGCTTGCACTCCAAGATCTGTAGACTGTTCTGTGAGTATAGATCAGTTAGAACAAAGCCACACAGTGTTCTCTGCCATGGTTCATCTGGGGAACTGTGCAATAGAACCAATAAAGCAGTTATACAAGAGGCAAAGTCTAAAGTCAACATTAGCATTTCTAAGCACTGTGGAAAGGGATCTATCAGTCCCAAAGGTTATGAAACCATCTGATAAAGTAAAAGAATGTGCTATTTCTCTTACCTTTCTTTTCTTTCCCAACGTCAACTCTGGAGAACTAGGAAAGTAATGGTTCTGTCAGTTCATAAGCAAGTAATCAGGTCACTGTAGTATTGGCATGAGGATAGATAAATGGATCAACAGCTTAGAACTGAAAGCTAAGAAGTAAACTCTTCCATTAAAAGTCAAGTGATTTTCAACTGTGGTGCAAATATGATTCAATGGGAAAGACTAATTTTTAACAAATAATGTGGTACAACTGGATATGAATATATGAATATGCAAAAAATGCCTACATGGTTAGAGAGGAAATAGTTTTAATTTTAAATAAAGTTGGAAATATTAATGATAACAGAGAACTTATTCCTCAAGAAGGTAACTGAAATTGTCATTGTAACAATAATTTTATTTTTATTAGATTTAGTATTTTTCACTTAAAAATAACAGGAAAAAGTATGAAATAGATTGTTTTCAAACAGAGCTAATGGGTAAATATACTATGGTAAAGAATTTTTAAAGGAACACTAGAAAACAAAGTAAAATTGTTTTTTGGTTGATTTCCATGATTTATACGTGTTCAAACTCTAAGTGGTAATAGAGTTGGGTAAAGCTGTCATGTGGCTTCTCTGATTTGTAATATTCTATATTTCCATACTATCAGCTCCTAAAACAGTGCTTGATATTACAAAGATAAAAAGTAACATAGAAACCATCCCTATCCACTAAGACTATTGCCTGGGTTTTCTGTTGTTTGTTTGTTTGTTTCACTGGTATGTGAGTCAATTGCTTTCAAATTATATTGCTAAGGAAATTCTAATTATTTTGAAACAATTCTAATTTTCAAATATTTTCATGTTTCTGCATGGTCAGAGACAAATGAATAAAGGGAAAGCATGATTTGGAAGTAGGCTATGTATCGCTCTGGAAATATTCGCTTACATTTGTAGGAGGACCTACCCTAAGCTCTTCAGAAAGAATTTGTTTACATTCCTCCTCTCTTTCCATTTCTCTCAGTTGTAGATGCTCCAGACACACTATATTGACTTTCATTCAATCCCTTTATTTTGTGTGTCTGCTCCTGTGGTGTAATTCCTACTGCATATGCAGATGCCACCTGCTTCTTATTGTCTTATCCCATGGGAAATTGGAGCATGGGGCTAAGTGACTTCTAGGATTGCTCTGAGTTAATAAGTCTGTTATAAGTTTCAAGGGTCCAAGTTTCCCTGGGGGGGGGGGGAGAGGGGAAGAGTCACTGTTAGGTTATCTTGATAATTTGAAAGTAGGGTAACAACTCAGACTCTTCATAGCTTTGGACCTGACATTCCTACACTATTTTTAACTATCTTTTCAAGTCAATTTTCTAGACAAACTCAATATAGAGCTAAGTATTCATTTCAATTCTTATATAAATCTGGGACCATTGTATTCACTCGTCTAATTTTTTCAAACTACTTTTCACTTTCCCGTTAAGTCATATGCCATGTAACAACGTTTTGGTCAACAACAGACAACATATATGATAATGGTGCCATTAGGTTATAATGGAGTTGAAAAACTCCTTTGCATCATGATAATTCTTACCTCATTGCACAAACATAGTGTGCTTATGCTGATGCTGGTCTAAGTTTACCTACTACACTGCCAGGATAAAAGTATAGCACTTATAATGATATAAGTATAGCACTTACATAGTACTGGATAATGAGGAAAAACAATTCTGCTCTTGGTTTATATATTTACTAAGCTTTACTTTGTTATTTTAAAGAGTATTTTTACATATAAAAAAGTTTGATGTAAAACAATATGCCCTATTATGCTTACACAGCCATATATGTTTATTATGTCTTGATCTCATCATTTTCTCTTGTACTTAATCTTATATTTTTGCAGGTAGACTTTGTAATGTTCACAGAATGATGGAAACACCTAATGACACATTTCTTAGACATGCCCATGATTGAGTCATATGTGGTGTGCTAAAAAAAGAGAGATTGATATGATTTTGCCCCAAAGGAAGGGAGGGATTTAAGGGATGATGACATATGTCATAATTTAATATGATTTTAAATACTGGCTATTGCCCCTGTCTCCTGTTGATTATCCTGAAGTTGCTTAGGATTCATAGACCAAGAAATAATGTTCATTGTGCACAGAAATTGGCACTTCAGTTCAATTGGTACTGCATATGTTTACTTGATTCGTTGGCATATTCTAAAAACCTCTGAGTATCAGTCATAGAATATCTAGCAGTGTCTCTCCTATTTTCCTTTCATTTGCAGAAGCTAGAGAATAAAGCCAGTTTATTAGAGATAAAGCTAACGAATAAAGCCATGTGAGAATAAGGCCAATTTCCTCACCTGTATTTTCTGTATTTTGCCCTTGCTTCCACATTTGCCTTAATTTGGTGACTCTTGTTATATAGTACATCTCATAAAACTAGTCAGAACCAGGACTTTTTTTAAAGAAGAAGTAAATTTTTATTTATTTTTTCATCTGTTTTTTTTTTTCCCCATCACTTAGTTGTGCATGTGGTGCTGGGGTTCGAACCCAGACCCTTGCATGCCAGGAAAGCACTCTATGCTGATTCACCTTTCCAGCCCAGATAACACTGTATATTCTAATAATGCATATTCATTGCAAGGAGTCACTTTTAAAGAAACATAGAGTGATAATATTTTAACTTATCTCCTGTTAACAGTGGGGCACTGTCCATCTTTAAGACTGGTGAATCACAAGGACTGTCCTCTAGTCCTAAATTTCCTGCTAACATCTTATCTAAATGTGCCTGCCTCTGTTTTCTCATTTGTCGAGGAAGAGGTCGGGTATGAGTGGGCTGATTAACAGCTTCAACAATTACAGCCAGGTTTTTAGCTTTTCTTAGTTATTTCTTTAAGAAAAATGTATCCACGCTTCTTAAGATTTTATACTTACAAATATACCATCAGTTTGTTGTTGTTGCTGTTTGTTGTTTACTCTGAAATCATTCTTGTGAATTATATTCATCTATTTGTAAAAGTTCAGGCCATCTCTTCAAGAAATCCTGTGTCATGTTGTCTGCTGCTGATGTGTTATACCATCGGTTTTTCTGTGTTTAAAACATGTGATGAAACAGAAGTTATGTGTTACTTTAATAAATTGGAGCTTAGCAGTAGAGAGATTAACCAGGTCTGGGAGCACTGAGCACAACTCCTTCAGCGAGAAAATGTATAACATCCCCACAATTTTGATCTTCCATTTTAATATTATTTTTGTTTCTTTTTAAATTCTACAGTTTTTAACTATATGCTTCCCATAATTGCAAAGATGACCTCTTTATGGACACTGTTCTGCGTTTTCTGTGGTACAAAATATTGGTTTCTGTACTTCACATTTAGGAAAATGTAAAGCTACAAACTTTTGATCAGGAATGAATACCAGAGGTGATCGTTCCTACTCCATTCGGGTACAGTCATCTGTAACTTAAGTCACAAACAGCATCGATGAAGATTTCCCAGACTCCTGCAGTTTATGAAAGTTAGTGAAGCAGCAAAGCAGAAGGCACCAGAAGCTCCTTCCTCCCTAAGCCACAACCTCAGGATACTTTTGCCTCAGGACTTTCATGGGACTGAAAAACACTGTGAACAAAGGGAACTTGAGAAACAAAAAAGAAAACAATGTCTTACCTGTGATCTGCATGGACTATATGCATATAGAGTTATTCAAGCACATTTTTCCTGTTTAAATTTTCAAAAAAATTCTTCTCTAGTTCCTAGACATTCATTATAAATTCTAGAATATTCTTACACCAATTCCTTTCCCTAGTTCTTGGGTGAATTGGATTGATATGACAGTCTCATGAAAATGACTTTTCTCTGCTTACACATCATTCCTGTAATGTTTAATTATAGCATAGAGTTCAGTCAAAGGCCACATTGAGGAGCTGCAAAGAGCCATCTATGTTGTTCTGGAAAAAGAAACAATTTAAAAATATTATTCTGTCATGAGAATATAGTTCTGGGGCTGGAGTGGTGGCTCAGCGGTTAAGGGGATTGCCTTGCATGTGCAAGTCCATGGGTTCAAACCCCAGCACCATGTACACAACAAAGTGTCCTAGCAATGAAAGCAAAATGAAAAACTAAACAAAAAATTGATTCTCTCTTTCTCTCTCTCTCACTATCCCTCTGTTAAAAAAAATATAGCTCTGTATTCACAGTCTTTCATCATTTTGCTATAATTCTTAGTGAAGAGGCTGATGTCTTGAAAACCACTCTGCATTTCTAACCTTAAGAAGGCTCAAAGCCATTGCAATTATCTGTACCTATGATAGGATCCAACTCTATGTCCACTTTGATTAGGCTTTCCGGTGATTAAGAAACAGATAATAATATACATGCAGCAATTGGGTTGTTTGCAGATAGATTCTCAAGTAAGTAATTTCCTATACCTCTTTTAAGTTCAAAATAGTTTAAATATGGGTAATTAGGTGATGCGAACCCAATGCTAGGTTATACATAGCTGAGAAACTCTCATAGAATGTAGATAAATAGCTGATTACAAACAATAAAAACCACAAAACAGTTTATTTTGTAGCAATGAATTCAAGTGTGCTTAAAAGTGTTTTTCCTTAATATAGTTGTTTTCCCAGCAATTACCAATAGAAAAATTTGTGTGCTTTAATATTTTTCCATTTAATTCCTCAACATATTACTTTTTTAAAAAAGTTCTGCTATATATTTTAAAGATAGGAATGACCTATGGATCTATTTTTAAAAGAGTTATTTACATTTCCTTTGCTATTCATTTCCTCTTCACTCTCTCACTGGATATCAGTGTGACTGTATTAGTGAAAATATGCTTTTCTCATTGGCTTCTCTAATCAACACATTAAGCATAGCATATTACCTACCTCATTTTCATTTGAATACTTAAATCTGAGTGTGGGATTGGCAAAAATACTTCTTATAAATTTTATCTGAGAAAGCATTGCTAGTTGAATGATGAATTATTCCAGTAAAATTGAAACTTCTCTGCCAGAAAGTTTAATAGAAAATATCTAAGAATAATCAATTATGTAAAAATTACATTGTTTATACTTATTAAAAATTAATGACATAGTTTAGAGAATAAAGGATTGGTGCTTTTGCATATGTTTATTTTAACAAATAAATAATGGTCGCTGAGTAGTGGTGAGAACTGAGGAAGTATTAAGAAAAGTTTTTGCTCTATGACTCAGAGTTCTTCTGAAAATTTAGACTATATCCCTTGAATGTTACAACTGTTTCAAGATTTCGATATTTAGGAATAGCTGTGCATAGGAGATATTGATTAGAATTGATTTTAATCATCATTTTAAAGCATATGTAAAATATTTTCCTGATCAGTGAAGAAATTTTTAATTATCTTCATTATAAATTAAGAGTTTTATGAGCAGAGTTTTCCAAGATGATGCTATATATGCTATTCACTACAGGGAGCAGTGCTGAAATAAAAACACCCCAGAACCTGGCAAGTTTTTCTTTTGAGTCTCACAGATCCAGGTGTAAATTCCAGCTTTGAGTCTTAGTTCTGAGTGATAAGAGAATGCAATAGAGAGAAGTAAAATGCTAAACATGGTAGCTGGCACTCCGCAAAAAACAAAAAACAAACAAACACCACAGTTCCTTCTCCCTTTTTGTGCATTTGCCTGTTTCTGCCATAAGTGCACTTCATTGGTCACCTCCAGTGCTCACCCACAGCTGCAGCTGTGGAATGTTCAGTTTTGATTTTGTCTACCAGTGTTTAGATGTCAGATACCTTCCAAAAGCTCATGTGTGAGATAAAACAAGAAGGCTTAGAGGTGAAATGATTGAGTTTTGAGAGCCTTAACACAATCAGTACATTAATCCTCTGATAGAGACTAATTGAGTGGTTACCGAAGGCAGACGGAGTGTGGCTGGAGGAGGGTGGTCCCTTGGGGCATGGCTTTGGGATATATATTTTGTGTTTGTTGAACAGAGCTCATTACTTGCTGGTAGTCTTGTCCTCAGCTGCTTTCCTGTGCCACACTCTTTTCCCATGATATCTTGTGCCCGGAGCAATGGAGCCAGCAGTCTATGGACTCAGAACTTTGAAATTGGAAACCCCAAAATAAATCTTTCCTCTTTGAATTATTCTTGTCAGGTCTTTTGGTCATAGCAGAGAAAATGCTGACTAAAACATACTGCTTAATAAATAAGTCAAATGGCTGGGTGCAGTGTGTAATGTTCTCTGTAACCCAGCAGCCTGGGAGACTGAGGCTGGGGATGTGTCTCTGTTGCTCAGTGGGAAGCACCTTTGGGTTTAATCCCTGGTTAAAAAAGAAGAAGAAGAAGAAGAAGAAGAAGAAGAAGAAGAAGAAGAAGAAGAAGAAGAAGAAGCAGAAGCAGAAGAAGAAGAAGAATCATCCAAGAAAAAAAAAAGATATTTACTATATCTTTTTCCACCTCTGTAGCCTGGAATTTGTTAAGTTTTTATTAAATAATAGACATTAGATATCTTTGAAATGACACAAGAGAAATAGAAGGTGAAAGAAGTGGCCCTACAGATTGATGTCGTCTTAATTGTTGCTCAGTTATTTCTGAATTATATTTCTGGGTTTTTTTTCTGTTTTAGAGAAAGGAATAGGAGAGAAAAATAATTAACTGTATTTATTTATTCATCTGTGTCTTGTTTTTCGAGTTGTATATGTGGGTGCTGGAGTTTGAACCTGTTTACTAGCGCATTCTAGGCAAGTGCCTTAACTGCTAAGCCACCTCTCCAACCCCTTGATTAACTTTTTAATGTTTCTTTCTTTCTTTCTTTTTTTTTTTTTTTTTGGTTATGAAACCAAACATATGTTTGAAATTAATTTTTGGTTATTCCCTTGAAATAGATCCATTGAAGGACATTTCCCAAGGAGAAAACCATGTAGTTTTCTATATCTCTCTATAAATACAATCAAATTGCTATGTACAGTTTTACACCAATATAAAGTGCTCTACAGATTATGAAAAAGGAATTGCCATGCTTTCATCCACTACGTGCATTATTTGGATTTCTTAAACCAAAAGGGGCATAAAATTTAAATATACCTACTAGACTTTTGCATTTCTTCTTTTGCTAAGCAAGTTGGAGAGTTTGTTTATTTTTCCCTTCATCACTCTAAGAGAATTCGGACTACTCTATTTTGTGACATATAAAACCATTTGATGAAAGATAGTACATCTTTGTTGCAATATGCTTCAAATATTTGGTTTAATTTATTATTTGTCTTCTAACTTAATTTTGAACACTTTATTTTGAAATATGTAAAAACTTACTTATTTGCCTTTCTTTTGAGTCTTTGCATCACCTTGATTCTTTTATCTAGATTTCTAGTAAAACTATAGTGAAATATAGACCCTAAATCAGTAGCAACAAGTTTCATAGAACTACATCTAAATCACCACATGTTCATCAGTTCTCTCTGAACTACTAAAATTAAAAATTTACATCAAAACAATTTCATTTCATTCTAATTTGAAATATTTTGCTTTTTGTCTTTAACCAAAAAATGTTTTATCAAAGAACATGTCCAGCTTAAACAATATAGAAAAAAGATCTTGTCCTTCTCCTCTTTCCCCACCTCTAAGGTATTCCAAGCCTCTTGTTTACAGTGCTACCTATTCTCTCTTTAAAAATATAGTGCCGGTCAAAAGCTCCATCTTCCAGGAGACAAAATATTTTAAACTACTGAAAGGCTTACACCCATGGTCTTTCATTACTTTGAAAAAAATTGAGTGGGACCTCTTCGTACTATGGAATTTGGTACTCACTTTGTAAACAGAAATACATAATGTTATTTTACTTATAAAAATAAAATTATGCAATAGTAGTTTTTTGAAAAGTCAGTGCTTTAAAATGTAAGGAGAATGGGCTGGAATGATAGCTCAGGGGATAGATACAGCTCAAGGACACAGGTTTGAATCCCAGCATTACATACACAACTAAGTGTCAGAGCAATGAAGACCACATGTAAAACTAAATAAAATTGATTGTCTCTTTCTCTGACACGCTCACCTCTCTCTCACTGTACCTCTCTCTCTAAAAAGTAAAATAAAAGAAATAAAGAAAGAAAAGAAAATACACAGAGAAGGGGTGGATTGGGGGCTTAGTGGTTACTGTGCTTGCCTGGCATGCATGAAGATGCAGGTTTGAACATCAGAACATGAACAAATAGAGCAAAAAGGGCCACGTGAAAAACTGAAGAAAATAGTACAGGACTTGATGTCTTCAAATTTTATTATTTTAAGTTATGTATTTTCATATTTAACTTCAGAATAGATAACTACTGTTTAACTGAAATATCTTGCTATATATTAAAATTTGGTCATTTTGTTCAAACATTCATCAACCATTTCTAAAATTGTTGAATTTTGGTCAGAAATTGATCAACAAAATTTCACTTGGAAAAATAATTATTGGTTTTACATTTTACTGGACATGTTCTGAGTGATTCTACATATTATATTGATTCCTCTATATTTGTTCATTTTCGTTTATGTAATTCAGATTTTCTATATATTTGCTTTTAGATAATTTTGTCAAAGATTCAAAAAATATATTAAAATCAAGCTGTACTATATTGTCTTCCTCTCTTTTTCATCCCTTATAATTATTTTTGTTAGCTTGATAATTAATATTAATTCTCCGTAACTCTAATTTTAGCCTTCAGCAATAAAAATTTTTTTCTGTATACTACACAATTACTTTTGTCTTAAATTACCTTTTTATTACTATGTCACCATTCACTTTTTTTTTTGTGCTTGCTTGATTTTACAGTTTTAAAAATTTCCCTTTGATTAGCCTATACCTTTTGATGGATTGTGGTTCTTTTTTATTCTTATTTTGTTTTGATCCCCATCTTAAAAACTCTGCTATTGAATATGAGAATGCAAAGAAATGGGCTTTCAGGGATTCTGGAAAACCACAGGCAAAGTAGTGGAAGAACTAGCCAAGGATTCTTCTTCCTCTTCTGGGATGATATAATGGCCTTCTGATAGCTTAATTTTATATATGTAACAGAATGGAACAGTATTTAAAAGATAAAGAACCTTTTAAATGAAAAATTTAATTGTTTAATGTAAGTCCAGCTATGATTATAACTCAAATACCATTAAGTACTGTAAGAATTGAGCTTTCCAGGTATGTTAAATCTGTATTTTGAACAATGTTCTGACAAACATATAGCATTGTCTCATGTAAGGATTCTAAAACCAAGGGATACTTTGCCTGACTATGTTTTGTTTCAGATCATTCATTTGGAGTATGTGACCAACCTGTAACCCAGTTGGGCACTGGAAACTCTAAACACTCCAAGATTGGATAGGAATGATTCCTGCCTGAGAATCAGGAAATAGCAGACATTTTTTAAATGTATTTTGTTTTACTAAAGTCACTTCAACGTTTGGTTTTGATTCCATCATTTTATATTTTCCTAATAATTCATGGATTTTGTAGAAATTTGTGTTTGGTTCTAATCATCATCTTTTCCACCTGCTACTACTGCTACTGCTTCTGTTTATTATAATCTAGTGGGTTATATTACCAGTATCTGATTACAATAATGGCCATCCATCTGTAAGTATTTTCATTAATGCCATAAATTAAATGACATGTATTGATGCCACAATGTCATTATTTTGACCAAATAGTGGTTAAAGTATGAATTAAATGCAGATTCCAATAAGTTAGGGATATCATAACTAAAAGAATCATTATGTTAATCAAAAACAAAAATAAATAATCTACTTTTAAAAATGGGCACAGGATTTGAATAGCCATTTCCCAAAGAAGATAAATAAATATCCATGTATTCATGGGAAGTTGGTCAACATAACTTATCATTAGAAAAATGAAAATTAAAACCACAATTATAAACCACTTCACATCCATTAGGATGACTACTAGATGAATGAATAAATACACATAAACAGAATGTAACAAACTTTTACGAAAATATGGAACTCTTGTGTATTGTTATTGGAAATATAAAATGATGCACCTTCTGTGAAAAATGATATATAGTTTCTCCACAAATCAAACGTAGGGGCTAGAGGTTTAACTCAGTGGAAGAGTGTTTGCCTAGCATGCCCCAGACCCTCCCCCAAACACACACACATACACACACACAAAAAAACCAACATAGAGTTACTGCATAATCCAGCAATTGTTCTTCTAGGTGTATACCCCCCAAAATGAAAACAAGAGCATGAATAGTTATGTGTGCATACATGTTAATGGTAGCATTATTCATAGTGGTCCAAAGATTGAAGAAACCTAAGTATACATATATGGATGAATGGATAAGCGAAATTTGTGGTCTACATATAATAGATAGAATATTTTTCACCCATAAAAATGAAGGAAATTTGACCAGCAGGTGCTCAGGACATGGCTGGTAGGACCCCCATTTGGAGCAGCCCTGCTGAGGACCAACCAGGGGAGTTGCCACATCTAGAGCTTCCCTGCCTACCTGACACCCCACGTTCCAGTCAGGGCCTGTTTGTACCCACCAGAAGATGCTCAGGACATGACCAGTAGGACCCTTGCTGGCAGAAGCCCCAGCTCAGTACCAACCAGATGTAGGTCCCCATCAGGTCCAGCTCCACCTACCTAATGCCCCACATTCTGTTAGGTTCAGATTTGCAACCTTGAGTCTGGAATCAAAAGGTAGAGCAACATGATGACCCAGGCAGAAATAGCATCTGGAAGAAAGTGATCATCAAAGAGTTGGTGGAAGATCCACAAGAAGCTCTTCAAAAATGAAGAATCAAACTACAAAAAGTTCATCTCAAACCCAAGGCTCCCCTAAAAAGGATGCCACAGATGAAAATCTTGAAAATATTATCAAAGATCTGATTACTAAAAGGAACAATGAGATAAAAGAAGATATAATAAAGGGACTAAGTGAGAAGATTCAAGAGATGAAAAATTCTATTATCAAAGAAATAGACATACTAAAAAAGAAAATTACAGAGCTAAAATCTTCAATCAATGACATAAGAGGAACCATGGAAGAATTTAATAACAGACTAACTTCTATAGAAAACAGAACCTCAGCTCTTGAAGAAAAAACTTTTGACAATGAGGACAAGCTGAGCAAGCTATAGAGTACAGATAACAAAAACAAAACAACAACAACAACAAAAAACAACTCATAGAACATGATCAGAATTCTAAAAATGTCTGAAATGAAATGAATAGATACATTCTAAGAGTAATTGGGTTACAGGAAGGAATTGAAACACAAATAGATGGGATAAGGAACATTCTCAAGGAACTTCCTAAAGAAAATGTTGCCCATGTAAAAATAGAGTCAGATATACTCATCCAAGAAGCTTATAGGACACCCAATAGACATAATCAAATGAGAAGCTCACCAAGACACATCATATTCAAAATGTACAACAGGGAAATAAAGGAAAGAATATTGAAAGCAGCAAAGGAGAAACACCAAATCACATTTAGAAGCAAACCAATAAAAATCACATGTGACTTTTGAGTTCAGATTCTGGAAGTGAGAAGATCATGGAAAGGGATCTTTCAAAACCTGAATGAACACAACATGCACCCAAGAATATTATATCCTGCAAAACTCAGCTTCAAATTTGACTGGGAAAGAAGAACTTTTCATGATAAGAACAAACTTGCAGCATTTGTAAACAGAAAGCCAGCATTACGAAGAATCCTCAAATATAAACTCCAGATAGAAGAACAAGCTAATATTCCTCAAAATCCACAAAGAGAGGAAATTCAATAAAGGTACATGCTATCAACAGACAACTAAGAAAACAGAGAATTTACTAATAAAACACAAAGAATATGAACCACAACCACATACCTATTCTAACACTGACTGTGAATGGACTCAACCAAAATCCAACAATATGCTGCTTACAGGAAATCCACCTTAGAGCTAATGACACCCACAGATTAAGCGTGAAAGGATGGGGAAAAAAATCTCCCAGGCATATGGCCCAAGAAAGCAAGCTGAAGTTGTAATTCTTAAATTTGACAAAATGGATTTCAAACAAAAATTAATCAAAAGAGATAAAGAAGGCCACTACATCCTAATAATGGGAACAATACCACAGGAAGAAATAATCATAGTAAATACATACTCTCCAAACACCAACACCCCCAACTAGGTGGAAAAAATACTGCAAGATATAAAACCACTTGTGGACCTCAACATAATAATACTGGGAGACTTTAAAACTTCTCTATCACTAATAGACAGATCATCAAGGCAAAAAAAAAATTCTCCAGTCTAAATACACCATAAATCAAACAGACTTAACAGACATCTACAGAATATGCTATCCCAAATTGGCAGAGTATACCTTTTTATCAGCAGCACATGGATCCTTCTCCATAATCATTATATTTTAGATTACAGATGACATCTCAGCAAATATAATAAAGTAGATATTATTCCATGTATCCTATCAGATAATGATGTCATGACTCTAATAATTAGTAGCAAAAACCATGACACAAAACACACATATATGTGGAGATTGAATAAGACCCTATTAAATGAACACTGGATCCAAGAAGACATGAGAACAGCAATTAAGGAATTCTAGGAAGAGAATGATAATGAAGACACAACATATTGAAACCTCTGGGACAGCATGAAAGCATTCTTAAAGGGAAAACTTATTGCATTGAGTATCCACATTAAGAATCAGGAGAGATCCCTAACAAATAAGCTTATGCTTCAACTCAAATCTCTATGAAAGGTAGAACAGTCGAATCCTAAAGTCAGCAGAAGACAGGAAATAATTATGATGAAAGGTGAAATTAATGAATTGAGAAAAAAACTAATAAAAAGAAGTGATGAAACAAAGAGCTGGTTCTTCTAAAAAATAAATAAAATTGACAGACTCCTAGCTAATCTAAAAAAAAAAAGGAAAGAATCAAAGCAAACAACAAAATCACCAGTGAAAAGGGGATGATAGACACTGACTACATTGGAATCAAACAGATTATCCGAACTTATTTTGAAAAACTATACCTCTCTAAATCAGATATTTTGGATGACATGGACAAATTTCTAGACACATACAACATCCCCAAATTGACACATGATGGCATTGAAATCCAAAGCAGAGCAATAACAGGTACCAAAATCCATACAGCAATTAAAAGTCTTCAAAAGAAGAAAAGTCCTGGACCTGATGGATTCTCTGTGGAGTTTTATCACACCTTTGAAGAAGGGCTGAAAACCTCTCCTTATTAAGCTATTCTATGAAATTGAAAAAGAGGGAACTATCCCAATTTTTATGAAGCAACCATAACTCTGACTAAGACACACTGAAAAAAGAAAACTACAGACTAGCATCCCTCATTAACATCAATGCAAAGAATTCTTAATGAGCTTCTTGCAAACTGCATTCAAAAACACATCAAGAAAATAATTCATCATGATCAAGTGGACTGCATTCCAGGTATGCAAGGCTGGTTCAACATAGGCAAATTACTAAATGTGATTCATCTCTTCAACAGAAATAAGGACAAGAATCATATGATCATCTCAATAGATGCAGAAAAGGCCTTCAATAAAATCCAGCACCCATTTATGCTCAAAACTCTAGAGAAAATAGGGATCAAAGGAACTTATCTTAAACTTTGTAAAGTCCATATATACCAAACCCTCAACTAGTATAATACTAAATGGAGAAAAGTTTAAAGCATTTCCAATGAAATTGGGAACAAGATAAGGCTGCCTGATTTCACCACTTTTATTCAATATAGTCCTTGAGACCCTGGCTGGAGCAATATGGCAAGAGGAAGAAATCAAAGGGGTAAGAATAGGAAGGGAGGAAGTCAAACTATCCCTTTCTGCTGATGACATTATCCTTTACGTGAATGTTCCAAAAACCTCCACCAGAAAACTGCTAGAGCTAATAAACAGATTTGGCAAAGTAGCAGGCTATAAGATCAACAGCCATAAATCAATAGCTATCCTATATGCCAACAATATTAGGGCAGAAGAACAAATTAGGAAATCAGTCCCATTCATAATATCCTCTAAAAGAATAAAATACTTGGTAATTAATCTAACAAGAGAAGTTAAAGACCTCTACAAGGAAAATTATTGAAAATTGAAAACAGAAATTGCAGAAGACCTGAGAAGATGGAAAGATAACCGTGTTATTGGTTAGGCAGAATTAATATAATTAAAATGGCCATTCTGCTAAAAGCACTTATACAGATTCAATGCAATCCCCATCAAGATTCCAATATCATCATTTTTCTTTATAGATATAGAAAAGGCAATTCTCAAATTCATATGGAACCACAAGAAACCCAGAATAGCCAAAACATCACTTATCAAGAAAGACAAAACAGGTGGTTTTGCAATACCAGATCTAAAATTATACTGTAGAGCTATAGAATTAAAAACAGCAAGGTACTGGTATCAAACAGAAATGAAGACCAAGGTAACAGAATAGAAGACTCTGAGACAAACCCACAAATGTTTAAATATCTGATCATTGACTAAGGGGGACAAAATAAAATGTGAAAGAGAAGCAGCCTATTCAATAAATGGTGCTGAACAAATTGGACAGCTACTTGTAGAAAATTTAAATTAGATCCTTATCTCTCACCTTGCACAAAATCAAATCTAAGTGGATCAAGGAATTAGGAATTAAACCAGATGCCATAAAAACTGCTAGAGGAAAAACAGGAACCTACACTCCAGCATTTGAGAATTAGCAATGACTTCTTCAACAAGAATTCTAAACTGAAAGAATTACAGTCAAAAATCAATGAGTGGGATGACATTAACTAAAAAAGTTTCTGTATAGCCAAGGAAATGGTCAAAACAGTCAAGAGACAACCTACAGCATGGCAGAGAATCATGGCCTTTGATCCTTCTGACAGGGGACTAATATCCAAAATTTACAAAGAACTCAACAAACTCAATACAAAACCACAAACAATCCAATTAATAAATGGTCCAGAAAGCTAAACAGAAACTTTCAAAGAGGACATTCAGCCTTCCAATGAGTACATGAGAAATTGTTTTAAATCACTGGCAATCAGATAAATGGAAATCAAAACTACCTTAAGATTTCACCTCATTCTAGTCAAACTGGCAAAGATGAAGAATACAAACCATAACAAAGGCTGGAAGGGGTTGTGGAGAGACAGGAACACTAGCACACTTTTCATGGAATTGCAGATTAGTCCAGCTGCTCTGGAGAGCAATGTGGACACTCCTCATAAAAGTAGTGTTGGCTCCACCATATGACCCACCTATCCTCCTTCTGGGTATTTTCTCAGAGGACTTATAATCAGCACGTTACAGTGACACAGCAAAATCCATGTTCATAGCGACTCAATTTACAATAGCTAAATTATGGAATCAACCCAGATTCCCCTCATTGGATGAATTGATCCAAAAGTTATAATATATATATATATATATATATATATATATATATATATATATATATATAAGTTCTACTCAGCTACTACAAACAATGATATTGCATCTACTGAAGGTAAATGGATGGCATTGGAAGAAATCATGGTGAGTGAAGTTAGCTAACCCCAGAGAGTTCAGGGCTGAATATTTTCCCTCATTTTGTGAAGACTGGACCTAAACCCAGGCTTGGGAGTAAGGCAGACAAGCTCATGAATTAGATCCATAGAACAAAAATACAAAATGTTAATATTTATGAGATACAGTTGCAATATACTTCATAAGATATTTGAACAAGCTGTTCTGCATGCCTGTACAAAAACATAAATGTTTAATCCTATTGTCAATTATTTTGAAGAATAACAAAGGATGATAGGAAAGGAGGAGAAGGGGAAATATTGGAACTGAGTTAAAGTAAGGTACATTCCAAACAGTTATAAATGTCACTGCTTATATATATATATGTATATATATATATATATATATATATATATATATATATATATAATATTCAGATATGCAAAAAATGTTCTTCATAGGTGTAAGAATTATATCACTGTATCTGGGTTTTTAAGAACATTATAGGACCCAGAAGAAAGGCAGTGGATCAGGGGATGGCAGGAGGGAGGTAGAGAGGTATAGGGAGGGGAATATTGAAAAAATTGTATTGATGATTTTTGTGCTTCTAGGAATATGTGACAAGTTATCCCATCATTATGTAAAACTATTATGCACTAATAAAAAATAAATTTAAAAAAGAAAAAAATGAAGGAAATTCTCCTAAGGGTTACAACTCAAATGAACCCTGAAGACCACATCAGGTAAAATAAGCCAGTTACAAAAGTACAAATTATGTATGCTTCTGCGTATATGACGTATATAGAGCAGTCAACATTATAGAGAGAGCACATTGAGTTGTAGTTCCAGGAGTTAGGATGGGAAGGCACATGTGAAGCTCTTGTTTAATGGGTATGGTGCTTCAGTGTAGGATGATTAAGAAGTTCTAGAGGTGGGAACAGTGACACATGCCTGTAATTCCAGTGGCTCAGGAGGCTGAAGCAGGAGGATCACACATTCACAGCCTCAGCAATTTTGGAAGATCCTTAAGCAACTTAGTGAGACACTGTCTCAAAAAACAAAGAAAAGCAGTAAAAAAAGACAAAATAATTCTGGAGATCGATGATTTTGATGTTGCCTGATGATATAATTACACCTACATTACATTGAAGAATTGAATACGTAGAAATGTTTAAAAATGTTTAATTGGTAAATTTTATCTTTTGTATGTTTTGACACGTTTAAAAAGAAAAATAATTTTTTGATAGTTAGATGTAAATGATGGACATAGCCAGCAAACTTATATCTATAATGATGTCTGGACTGAAGGAAAAGTCTTTGTATGTTAACCTTATTTGCATCAAACTTGGTGAAAAAACTCACCCCTTCTGAAGTCTTTAGTTCATTCCTCATTGAAAAATCATGGGTGTCCAAAGTGGTAGCCATACAAAACACCACTCCCGTGGCTTTTCCTGACCCAACTACTTTCTAGTTTCATATTCACAGCTCTGAATACATCATGCCCTAGCTTCCTCTGTTATCAGAGGACATGTCTTTTTTATGCTAATCACATTATCAAAAAGAATACTGAAATGTGTTAATGGAGGTCATTGAGAGTCCAAGTGTGCATGGTCACCTGAAGAAACACAATGTGTTTTCTCGTCAGTACAGAGTTGGAGTTTGAAAACAGTTATGGGTGATAACTGCCTGTCCCCTCCCTCCTTTCTTCCATAGCTCTTGCCATCCTTGGTTAAAACTTGAGTCTTTCCCATTTCCATTGAATACACAGGATAATATTCATCTATGACTAATTTGGAAAAGATAATGGTAGTCTAATGGCTGTTAGTCTAAACTGGCCACATTTTAACTATGTTGCCAAGTGTTTGCTTCCTTTCCTGGATATGCAATGCCTTCATGCAGAGGAACTCACTTTCTGATAGAAAGGTAAAGCAGAGCCACTTGTCTGTTGAACACTTCAGCACAAGAAGGCCCTTGGGTAGCTGCCATAATTTTATTTCCCATTCCAAAACTTCTTTATAAGAGGCCTAGCGTTAATATTCTTCTGGAAGAATAATGATCACCTTCCACCAATACAACATACAAATGTGCTTTCTTTACTATTCTGAGTCTGTAACAATACACACCTTGGGCACCCTAAGACAGCTCACCTTCCCACTCTGTGGAATGAATCAAATTCAGTGTATAGAGGTGATTATCATTTTCTATTTTTTGTTCCACTATCATTTAAGTCTAAGGCCATCACATTTCCTCCCTGTCATTTTTATGTAGGAAATCCTCAGTGATAAGGTGACATAGTTTGACAACCCATTTACCTCCCTGGTTACTATCACTCATTCTACTGAATGCTTTATCTTTATTGTGGAGATATGTAGGTAATTGCCTCTTTCTTGAAGATTTTGCAGGATAATCTGGAAGACATTGGACAAAAATTCACAAATGAGTTCCTTAGTCCTAACACCCTGCTCTCTCAAGTTGTTTTAGAGTTCTTTATCCTTTATATAAATGTGGCTTTCTTATACTTCTGATATTATACACAAATGCAGACTAATTCATGAAGTCTTCACAAAATTTGAATATATCACATTTAATACATTTAAAATTTTAAATTTTGAAGAAGCAAAAATATCAGTATGTAAGAAATTATTAAATTTTTCCTTATTACCATCACTTCTTAAGTGTACCCCTGTGTCAATAAAATAAGAAATTTCCAAAGATTTATTTAATTCTCATTGTAATATCATCAGCTTTATAATATATATTTTACATAGTATAGTTATATCTACAACATAGAAACAGTATACATTTAAAAATTTACTGTTATTACCATATCAATTAAACTATATCTACATATTTAAACAAATAAAGCTTTTATTTAAGGATAAGCATAAAGTTAAAGCTTAGGATGTCTGTATTTAACTTTCTTGTTTCTTTGAGGGGTTGGATGTAGAACTCAGGGCCTCACATATGCTAGCCAAGCATTCTGCCACTGAGCTACATTCCAAGCTCTGAATTGTTTCAATGATTTAGCTACGTTACATTTCTGTAGTTAGATCTTTGTTACAAGTCATGTTGTATTTGTATCTACTCATGTAACAATCATAACATTTATGTTAATTCATGTACTCTCAGACTCTGTTGCATTATTATAAAACTAGGCCAATATTTTTATAATTATTGATCAAAATAATTGAACCAACATTACTTTTGCCTGCATTAACTGGTAATTTAGGAAGATTGAATATTAAAACGATCAAGCTGGTTGTGGGAAACTAAAATTCATTGTTAAGATAATAAAAGCCATCTCTTTGTGGATTAGGGACACTATTAAAGTTGCACCAATAAAGAAAGAAAGCATATGCTTTAAGGATTTTAATCATTAAAATATTTATGTTTTCTATTATAGATTTAAATATCTTTTTAATTCCTTGAAGAGAAGGGTATTATAAAATGGCAATTAATTTCTCATAGGGTTCTAGTTCAACTGTTATCCTCTTCTGTAATGTTGCAACACCTGATAACTTAATCCCATCCCCTATGTCTTCAATGTGCAACCTATATGTCTCTTCCCACCCTACCTACAGCCACCCAATCACAGCTGATTTGATAGGAACAGGAATCAAAACAGGCCATTTAGATGGTCTCTAAAAAGTGACAACTAGAATCCTACCACTTGACACTAGATCCTGTGAGTGAGCAATCAGGGCAAATGATAATTTGGGACATTGTCATACAGGAAAGAGTAAAAAATCAACAAGTACAAAGTAAACTATTATGAGATTATGTGGAGAGATTAAAAAAAAATCGAACAGATATAAACACAATGGTTCATAGTTCCTGAATGTTTCTTTCCAGAATCTGATTCCCATTTAATGGTTGAAAAATTTAAAAATCTATATTCTAAATATTCTGCAAAAATATAAGTTCACTTACTGTTTTATTATAATTTAACAGTGTTCAAATTGGTAAAGATTACATAGATTATACTCTTGAAAATTTGTGATCTCTTTGATCATTTCTTTCTTAAATTTTCATGTTTGTCAAATATTCATTTATTCAATTCAGTATTTTCTTTATCACATATCTCCAGACTTCTAACTTGATTATGACATAAAGGAAGGGATACTGACTTGGTGACCTGGCATTTAAAAACAAGCCCATAAATATAGCTTAAAAGAACAGGGATGGGAAGAAAGGAGGCAAAGGAGAAATACTGTAGCTGTGTTGTACACTCCAAGTTTTTATAAGTAGTTTATTGTATATACTATTGTCACATATATAAGAAAAACATGTTTTTAATAGATATAAGAATTATGTCAATATACTTGGGCATATTAGAATAAATATGTACCCCAGAAAGAGATACAAGGGACCAGGGGATGGGAAGAAAAAGGTGGAGGAGTCCTGGCGAGATGTTAGCTAAAGTATATTGTTGTACTGTGTGCATGTATGAATATGTGACAACAAATCCCATCATTATGTTTACCTATAATGTACCTTTAACGAGGAAAAAGAAGTCTGTTCTCAAAAATTTGAGGATAGCAAGTGATGCAAATGTATATGTATTTCTCTCAAATCATTTGATATCAGTAAATCTAACTCCTAGGTTGTAATCATAAGTTATATATGTTCAGAGCTATTTATTTTTATTGAAAAAAAATGAAAGATTTTTGATATGCATACACACAAACACACACAAAAAAGAGGAAGTGGACAGAGCAGAAAATATAGTTTCATTTGAAGAAGGACTTATTTGGATAGAATGGTTTCCCAAATCCCATTCAATTTTAACAGTTTATTTTTTAATGATGTTAATAATAGATTTGTCTAAAGAGTAGATAAATTTTATTGCCTTGAGTTTTAATCTCACTAAATGTGCTAATTTTTAAAATGCATTCAGCATTAGAGAATAAAGTACTAGTTGGTGGATACAGAACATATGAGAATGACAATGGAGAGAAATCATATTGGCAACATAGATGACACAGGGAAATAAGAGTTTGATTATTGTTTTCTTTAGACATTTCTTAATAACTTTAACATGTCATTTGCTATAAAAGAACAAATACATCATTTCACTCTTCTTTCATAAATTCATCTTTAGGCCACATTGCTTGTTCCCTGTCATCCCAGCAGCTTGATGCATTATAAAACTAAAGAGAAATTACATCACACTGAGAAGAGTCTCAAGATACTTGCATATTAAAAGAGAAGGATGAACATATTGTGAACCTATTGTTAGGTGTCGGGGGGCCTTCAATATGGAAGCAGCTGTGAGATTGCTGTGAACAGCAAGCATTGAACACTGTGAAGTCTGTTGTTTAAGTGTGTACCCTGGTACTGAAGCAATGGCTCTAATTTTTAAAAAGATTTTCATGTTTTGAAACATGCTTTCTCACACTGGTAAACAATTGGATAAGAAAAGTTATGTGTGTAATATCTAAATATACAGCAAACCAGATACATCAGGGACTTTTTTTATTTTGATTTTCAATCACAAAATATTTTTTCTTATAATTTTGTGTTAACTTAGTTTCTTACCTTCCACCTGCATTGTTCTTGCATTTTGAAACAGAAAAGTGTATTTCATTGAATATGGATTATAATGAAAGTCATAATATTCTACGGTTTAGTATAATAAAGTTCTATATTAAATTATTTCTCAAAGAAATTTATTTACTGTAAGAAACTTTAAGCAAATGATAATGTGCACACAAATAGTCTGTTTCTTGAATGAATTAGAAAATGGTTTTGTAATTTCTGAGACATTTACACACAATTATTAAACAAGAAATTATTGTCTTCTTATCATTCATTCAATTCAATCTTCGTCTTGTTTTCATTTTCCTTCAGAAATCTCCTGTTTCCATCATTAATTTTTCATTATGTGTTTTAGATTATTGATGCTAATCATGCAAAAACTGAAGAGGATACAAAAATTTGAGACTCTTTTGTATTAAATATTCATGACTAAAAAACCCATAAATGTTGAAAAATGTACAGCTCCTATATTATAAAAGTTTTTGTTTAAGTCAAATTTTTCACTGCTATGATAAAAGCACCTGACAAGAACAATTTTAGATGAAAAACTTATCTGGGGTTCCTAGTTTCAGGTGTCTAAGTCCATAGATGGCTGACTCCATTGTTGTGTGCCTAAAGTAATGCAGATCATCAAGGCAGAGAGGCTTGATTGAGGAAAGCAGCTCAGTACACGTCAATCAGGAAGCAGAGAGAAGACTCCACACACCAGGGAAAAATATAAACCCCAAAGGCACACATCCTGGCAACCTACCTCTTCTAGCCACATCTTACCTACCTATCATTTCCACTCATAAATCCATTCAAGTCGGTTAAAGCACTGAATAGGATAAGGCTTTTGTAGTCCAATCGGTTCACCTCTGAACTTTCTTTCATTGTCTCTCACACACTAGCTTTTGGAGGACAACACATAGCTGAACAATAGTCCTGTTCTATACATATAGAAATATATTAGCACCTATATAAATATTATATATACAAGTAACGACATGAAAAATAAACTACAAAATAGGTTATAAAACTGTTAATAATTAATAGATTGAAAACTGTTAATAATTAATAGATTGGAAATGTATCAATACATTGCAAATATATGTATTTATTATATACTTTATAACATTTTTATTTATATATTAATATAAAGATGTGTATATATTTATATGTCACATAAAATATACATGTTAATTTATATGAAATATAGTTTATATTATATATTAATAATGTAGTTAATATACATATAAACACCTTTTTTAAAATAGCAGTACACTTTCCCATACTTATGGGTTTGTCAATCACGGGCATTTATCATTTACTATGAAATTACACATATTGTGTAAATATTAGCATATATATTTATATAAATGAAATTCTAGAGGAAATCAACTGTAATGGAAAAACTTTTCTATGTTATTCACTTTCTTCCTAATTCTTCTTTTGTTCAGTGAACTTAACAATCTTGTAATGCCTTGTTAGTTCTGTTTTTCTCTTGTAAAGAAATGAAATGACATGCTTTAGGCCACTGAGCATATAAAAAAATCAGTAACAGGTGTGAGACTGCAATTGTTATAAAAAATACCAGTGTTTCCTGCACATGATGCATAGATAATAATTCTGTGCCCATTAAATTAGGGAGTCTATTATGACCTCTTAAGTTCTGCATTTTGGTTATTGTAAGAACTCTTGAATGAGCAAATTGAATATAAAATTTAGTAGGGTCAAATATTAAGTAGCCCAACACCTAGTATGTAATATACATATGAAAAAAAGTATTAACAGGAGATAAGATTTTTTCTATGCACTTTATTTTGCTTTTCTCCTCCAGCACTATTGTAATAAAACTAGATTTTGTTCATCCTACTGACAGTAATGTATCTGTGCATATAAATAGAACAACCAGTTAAATGGTTTTTGCAAGTGGTAAAGCATTAAATTGGCATCTTCTTGTGAAAAGACATTACAGTGCTCAGAATAGCTGAAATAGTCTCAGACTGCCCACCAAGTTCCTTGTGTGTGTTAGCGCATAAATAATACTGCTATTTTTTAAGATGGCTCAAGCTACTGCTGTGATGTTCAAAATATGATATATCATTTTAAAGGTAATAGGGAAGACTTTTTATTATTTTAAATTAAAAGCATTTATAAAGTATATAATTCTACCCTTTTGTCAAGCGTATTTGTTACATTCTTGCTATTATTGGAAAACAATGGCTGTACTCTTTTTACATTTATTCTGATCCTACTGAGCTACCTGTTTGAACAATAATGCTTTCTTGAATCTCATTATTTGATGATGTGATTGTGATATTGGATTTCACTGAGAAAATCAACATAAACATGACTGGAATTTATGCATACTCTAAATGCCTGCTGTTTTTTAAATGTCATAAAAGTAAAAATTTTCCTTACAGTATGAGGTCTCATTTAAAAGCAAGCCAATATCAAGCACTTTTGAAACTTTTATGAAATAATTTAAAAACTTTTTTCCCCTCACAATCAATCAGGATCTATTGTAAATTTTCTAGAAAAATAAGATTATATAAGATGTATTATACTCTGCATTACAGTTGATTAAATTCATGCATATGTCATGACAGCAAATCGCAGTTAAAAATTAACTAGATTTGTCACTTCATTTTGCTCAATAAGTGTCAAACTGAAATTTTATACATTTAGACATGGGCATGCAATAAATTTCACTTTCCCTCATAACACCTATTTCTTGTAGAATAGCACAAAGATTTACAGTTTGTTAAAAAACTTTGGCAGCTATTATATTTAACATGTTTTGTTGTGTGAATTTCCCTCTATCTTAATAAGAACTGTCAAGTGAACAATCCAAAATAATGCTAATTTTGTGTATGTCATATCTAGATATCTACAAATATTCCTTAGAATTTTTAATTAGACATTTTCTCCCTCCAATGCTAGTAAATTTGGTGCAATATGCTTCAGGAACTAGTCTGCACTTATTGCCACGATACAAGTTTTTCCTACAATTGGAGAGTCCAATTTCAGAGAGAAGGCAATTGGGAACTTCCTTTCTCCTGGACTGTGAAATTCTTTCCAAGGCCAAGAGATAGGGAAAGAGAAGAAAGTGAGATGGAAAGATACATGGTATGAAACAGTCAAAAAGATCAGAACATAAAACATCCAGTTGTAAATGCCCACTAGAAATATCTTTTCTGTAATTTGAACAATAGAACCTCAGGGTATATTCCTGTGTAGCATTTGTGTGGGATTTGGCGGTGAGCAGTCTAAACAAGTGACTAATGAACCAGCTCCACTGAGTGGTCCTTAAGTTTAGAATAACCCCAGGTCTGCTAGAGGCCTCCCCATGGTGTTATCCCTGATGCTGCCTCGGCTTCATCCTGGTGTCAGCCTGGTTTTGAAACAGCTGCCTCTCTGCAAGAAATTCAATCACCTCAAGAATGTTTTAGGAACAGTGAAGATTTAGGCAACAGCAGGGAGGAATCCCTGGTGTAACAATCTGCATTCTGTCATCTGGCTCTCTTCTCCAAAATTTGGTCTCTGTCTTAAACCCCTATCTGCCCCATACCCCAGGTGCTAATTCTTCTCATTTTATTATGCACAGTTTCTTCTTTCTTGCCTGGAATCCTGGCAGTCAGCCATCACCTGAGCTCTGTATTTCACTCCACAGAGCTCAAAGGTTATAATGACTGAGTCCCAACAGTAGCAAGTGCTCTCTCAGAGAAAGTATTAGACCAGCTGACTAGCAAAAAAATTTATTTAACTCTTTATACAAATAAATATTGAATTTGAGGTGTGTCTAGAATCTGACCTTTTAAGATTTCCAAATCGCTAAATTAACCATAGTTAACTTCTTTTATCTGTCCTGAATGATGACAGTCATCTATGAATCTCCTAAGTGTTTTATTTGTTTCTTCTTTTGTCTCAGAAATACACATAGTATCCTGAGAGAGCCATGTGAGACGGAAGATAAGGTGTGCTTACCATGTAACTGAAGTATACCTCATACTAAAGGAAATTTCTTCTCTGTCCCCATCCTAAACCACTGCACCCTTACCAAAGCCTCTGTAACATCTTTATGGTCCCTGGAACACATGGAAACTGCTCCTACCTCAGGACCTTTGAGGTCCTCTGAATGGACCAGAGGTTCCATTGCCCAAAATGCCTTTATCCAAGATAACTGCATAAATCATTCCCTAATTTGTTTCATGCTTTAGCTCTTATGCCATCTTAAAAGTGATGAATACAAAACTAGCAAGCAATTCCCATCACCCACACTGCCAGTAAATGCACACACATATCACACACTCGTGAGCACCCCTATTTCCCTCAACCATCTTATTTTTCTCCATAATAGCACATATTTTCTGATTATAACTGGTTTCTTAAAAATGGCCAATTAAGTACTCATAAGTCTCAAATTTACTTCAGATAAAACACAAACCATTTGCCTCAATTTATTCACCTACAAAATTGAAAAAAATAGCAAATACAATTAACAGTGCCTTAGGAAATATGCATTCAGATGAAATATTTAACTAACCACTTTAATGCCTGACACAGAAAAAAATCAACATAAATATTAACTATGGACATTGTAATTTTCTTGAGTGCAAGCAATAATATCAATAATAAAATAAATAATAATACTGTTACTTCTGTTAGTAGATATTTTTACTGCCTATGCTAGTACTCAAGAAGTGTAGCCTGAGATATTTGTGGAAAAATGGAGAATAGACAGGCGACAAACCAAGCAACACTTGGAAAAGTAGGCTTATTTATGCCAGTGGAGCCAGCTGAGTTAGTACTCAAAAAACCTGAGTCTGAATAGTGGAATTACAAAAGTTTTATAGAGCAATGCAAGAGGTCACATTACAAAGGTCAGTGTGGGTTGCTAATAGGTGGGTTTGAAAATTAGAGTAGCTGCAGTAAGGTCAGTGGCCAGGGTAGAGTGGGAAATCTGTGGCATTAAACCTGATTGCAGAAGCAAAAAAAAAAAAAAAAAAAAGGCCAGTCTGCTTTATGCGGGCTCTTGTATTTTGATCCCAGGTTTATTTCTGCTTTGTTGATAATTTCTCTTTTTCCATGGCCTATGGGATCTCTTTTGGGTAATTTTCCTGTTTAGTAAGGACTCTTGTTAAAGAGATTAATTAGAGGAATACTCTCAGGAGAAGACAGTGAGAAAAGCAGGATAATGGAGGGCTGGGAAACATCAGCAAGAATGTGATCTTTGCTATAGAATTCGCTCAAGCCTGAGGTACACATCAATTACACTACAGAATAACCCTAGTTGCACAGGGTCAAACTTTTATGCCCCTTTGATGGTCTGATGTGACTGTGGGGGCCTTCTCTTGGAGGCCTCCTGACAAAGAAGCCGCCTTTTGCCTGAAGGCGATTCTCTGGAGAAGCTGTCACTCTGAGTTGTCATGAGGCAATAGTTACAACTGCTAAGGATGAGCCCACCCTGCAAATGAGATTTGGATAGGTGTCTAACAGTATTGGCTAGAGCTTCCAAAATGTTATCACAGCTTCAGAAATTTAAACATACTGGTTACAGAGTTTGAAATTCACTCCCAAAAGTTTCCATAAATATTTAAATACTAATAACTCATGTTCTTTCTATTCTCTTCCTATCTTGTAAGTGAACTGCAGTTTGAGATTGGTGATCACACTCAATTTTGTTGCCTACTAGGAATCCCTGAAATTCAGAGAGCATGCTGTGGGGTAGTGATTGATTTCTTTCAGTTTGTTTATCTGATATTTCTAGCAGATTAACAGATGAAATGTCAGATTCAAATGAAACCTATTGCTTCAAGAGAAGGACTGGCAATTAGATTGTTGTCTAAGTAGATTAACACACTGAAACTCTACTTCTCCACTGGGACATGCAGCTATAGATTCTAAGCAGCTAAAACATCCTGAGCCATTCATAAGTTTTTATCCTTGATTTATATTTTTGTTGGTTTCATCTGCCAATAACAATAGGTCTTTGGTTACTTATTACCCAAATGTATGCTGAATGGAATACATTTTAAAGATTTTGGTGTTCTATGATAAAATATGATGACCTGAGAAACATTTAATGTTTAAAGCGTCAGCATATACAAAGCAGGTGATAAAGCACTTCACATGGCAAATAAATGATAGGAATAGTGCCTGAATTATTGAGAATTCAGGACTTTTTTAAAGCCCATTTTAAATAATTTAAGGTCTACTAAGATTTAGTGCTTCATGACCCTCTTCCTAACTTAATCTTTACACTTAATTCTTACTAAAATGGATGTATAAAAAAGGTTTTAATGGCCAAACATACAATAGTTTGTACTCTTCCATATTTTAAATCAATTTCAAATATAGTGTAATATTTCTCCGGATTTACTGGTCAACAGTTTACAGTGAAGAAATCTCAAATTATCCATACAACCAATAGTGAAAGAAGCAACAAAAAGGGCACATAAAAATAAGTATATATGATAGAGTTAAAATAAATATTTAATTTAATTACAAGTGCCTAACTATATCCAAAACTATACCATGGGGTTTCTCAAACTTGGTCTTGTTAGCATTTTGGCCAGATAATTCTTTGTTGTGGGAGACTATACTATGCATTATAGAATTTTCTGCAATATCTTTCATCTATACCGACTAAGTTATGACAAACAAAAATGTCTCCAGATATTAAAGCAAATTATAACAATCAAAAGAGTTTCCAGATATCGTCAACTGTCCCACATGGGGACACAAAATGCCCCTGATTGAGAGCCACTGCCTTATATGTTTCTGTGTGAAGACAGAAGAAAAATAAAGTTAAAATAAAAAATTCAAAGACAAAGAAGGGGAACTCTGACACTCAATGATTTTTTTTATTTACTAAAAGGCAATGAGAGAGTCTTTGGAGGTTGGAGCAGTGGCTCAGCAGTTGTGGTGCTTGCTTGTCATGTGCAACGATGTGGGTTCAAACCAAGGTACCACATGCACAATGAAGTGTTGAAGCAACAAAAACCAGAAGAAAAACTAAATACAATTGATTCTGTTATTCTTGCTCTTTCTCTCTCCTTCTCTCTCTCTCTCTCTCTTACTGTCCCTCTCTATCAAAAGAGAGAGAATGTGTGCCTTTGGGCAGCTGCAGTTATGTTCTCAGGGAAAGTGAAGAGCCAAAGAGGTTTAACTGTGAAGGTAGCTCATGGCACCCATGACAATAAGGAAAGCAGTGAGTCTCTGCTCACCTGGTCCTGACGATACTTGTTCCAACCTTCCAGAAGGGCCTCTGAGACAAAGAAGATGGGAAGCCTGCCTACAGTAATAGGAGATGCTCGTATGTTGTAAGCAGTATGCAGATGGGGCTGAAAGCAGTCTTCAGTATTTTTGTAGGGATAAGCATAGCGTCGCTGTCTTTCCCCTGCTCTTCTGTGGATGTGGTGAGTTGAGACTATGGTGTACGAACACATAGCTCTAGTAATTACACTTTTACTCTTTAAAGGTCCCTTTCTATCTTTAATAAGATGAACTATTCTAATCATATATATGTTAGCCACTTACAGATAACTGAAGGCCATTTTATTTTATAATAATCTTGTACTAACTCCCAGTATAGCTTTTATTGAGGCCGATTTTGCAATATATATACCTTGAATAACTAACTTATGGAAGACAGAAAGCTGACTTTTCTCTCCCAATATCCTGTCAAATTGCTGAATTGTATCCGTAAGAGTAAAAATCAAAACTACTAGGAGACAATTCTCCATGGTTCTGACCCATTTCTATTTGTCTTACTGACAGAAACACTGATTATCTTTATTCTGAGTTAGATTTCCATAAATGTTTGTTTAGCAAAAGGCTTTGAAATGCAGTGATGATATTTTTACCGAAAGTCAGGGGTCAGCATGACAACTGACTAATGTAATAAATATAATACTCTTCTCTGAAGCAATACCAATTGGATTTTTTTGCCTGTTTAAAATATTTAGTTCACCAAAACAGAAGCCACTATACTACCTAACTTCAAAATATACTAAAATGTTGCAGTATTGGAGTGAATATAGACACATGAAGAAGAGAACATAATGACTTTGCACGTACTGTCAGCTGATTTTCAATGAAGGTGCAAAAATATGCATTGGAGAAAGGAGAAAGTTTTCAATAAATGATACTGGAAAGATTGTGTAACAACAGACAGAAGAATAAAAGTAGATCTTCTCATCATTTACAAAAATCAACTGAAAATGTTTAAAGACTTACAGACCTGAAACTATGAATTTGTTAGAATAAAATGGGAAATGCTTCAGGACATTGGAATGGACAAAGATTCTTTGGACAAGCCCCCAAAAGTTCAAGAAACAAAAGCAAAAATAGACAAATGGATTTATATGAAAAACAATACTTCTGCAAAACAAAGGAGACCATCAACAAACTATAGAGATAACCTATACTTTAGCAGAAAAGATTCAAAAGCTATACATCTGACAAGAGGTTGATATCCAGAATACTTAAGCAACTTCAGAAACTCAATAGCTATAAACCAAATAAGCAATTTTAAAAATACTCAATAAATCTAAACTTTGTCACAGGAAAACTTACAAATGATCAACAAATATTTTCAAAATTGCTCAAAGTCACTAGAAAAACAGCAAATCAAAAGCACAATGAGATATTACCCCACCTTGCTAAGAATGACTATTATCAAAAAAACTAAATATAAAAAGTGCTAGCAAAGACATAGAGAAAAGAGAACATTTGCATGCTGTTGGCAGAAATGTAAATTAGTATCACCTTTGTTAAAAATACTATGGACGTTCCTTGAAAAATTAAACATAAAACTACAATATGACCCAGCAAATTGACTACTGGGTATATATCCAAAAGAAATTAAATCCATATGTTAAAGAGACACTTGCACTCTGTTATTCACTCCAACACTAAACACAGTAGCCAAAAAAAGGAAGCAGCCTAACTATCCATCAAATGATAAATGAATAAAGAAAATGTGGGACATATTCACAATGGAATACTACTCAGCTATAAAGAATGAAATGCTGTCATTTCCCATAACATGGATGGAAGTTGAGATCACTATAGTCAAGTACCACATGATCTCATTCATGTATATTATTAAACAGTTGACCTCACAAAAGTTGAGGATTGAAAAGTGGTTATCAAATGTTGTAGAGTAGAATGGGGAATGGGAAAGTTTGATCAATGGGTCCTAGATAATAACAGGAAGTTCCCATGTGGTATCACACAGTAAGATGACTATAGATAACAATAAGATTCTATACATTCCAAAGCTAGAAGAAAGAAATTTGAAAGTTTTCACCCAAAGAAATGATAAATATTTGAGGAGACAGGTAAGCTTAACTTGATTTAATCATTAAGGGTTGTACTTATATATCAGATCATTACTTGGTCCAGTAATGTGTATACTTTTTATGTCTCCATGTGTTAGTTAAAAATAAATTTAACTATATTCCAGGTTCTGTAGTCTTAGTGTTTCTTATATGTTACAAAGAAAACCTTGTATTTTTTTTCTATTACCTTGTAGGGATAGGGACTTGTGGTCAGTATAAGAAATACTCTGATTAATGCCCTGTCTCTGTCTCTGACTCAATAATATTATGTCTTCTTTTTTTTAAGAGAGAAGGACAGTGAGAGAGAGAGAGAAAGAGAGAGAGAGAGAGAGAATCAATTTTATTTAGTTTTTCACATGGCTTTCATTGCTCCTACACTTAGTTGTGTACATGGGTGCTGGGGTTCGAACCCATGTACTCGCACATGCCAGGCAAGCGCCGTAACCGCTGAACCACTTCTCCCCTTATGTCTTCTTTTATCGTATGTGAAACTATGGCAGCCAAACTTGTATTTTACTCTCCTTGATACTACTCTGTGATCATTCTTCCTTCATCAAAACCATCTACAGGTATAAGAATCATCCATCTAAATTTGTTTAAACTTTCCTGGTTTGGTCATGGGAAACTCCACATTTAAGGAAACTGCTGGGGACCCAGAAACAAGAAAAGTTAGTCAACCTATAACATCTATGAAAAAAAAATTTCCTACTCTCTCTTTGATATTCTCTCTCTCTCTCTCTCTTTCTGCTTTGCTCTATCTTAATTCCCCTCCGTCTCCCTTATACCTTCCCTCCCTTTGTTTTATTTTATAATTATTCAATTTCAATTGTAAATATACACATTTGAAACATTGATTCTGTAATTAGAAAATCAATAAAAAGCAATTCTTTGTATTTAAATGGTGTAACCTTTATTACCCATCATTTATAGATAACTTTTTGTTTTAATATGTAGTAGCTCTAGATTGTGCAATTGACTCTATAGTTGTTTCCAAATACTTCCTGCCTGCTCTTCCTCTTGGTAGGTTTGCTCCCTTGCCTCCCTTTACAGGCCCAGTAATTTGGATTTTAGAACCCCTCTCCAAGCAGAGATTTAACCTACTCACCTCACTAAACTCAGAAGTACCTCCATGATCTTTCTTAGCAAAGAAAATGTAAGCTGACCAGCCCAAAAACTTTAATAGAGACTTTTCCAGAGTGAGCATGTTGTCCCACCATTGTCCTTTGCCATGTATTGCCACATTGGCAATGTCCCACATGGTGCAGATTTAAAACCTAAATCAGATAATCCATCTGTTCTGTAAATTGATGTAATTACACAAAGCAAGGAATATATTGCCCCGTTTGCTAATGTCCTTCTCTCTTTCTAACCATTTTACTTTAAGAAGGAATACCACTAGCAACACATAAGTATGAAACTGCTGATTAATTAGCTAGTACAGATCTGTAACACTTAGGACAAGAAACACTCTAGACATGGGAAAAGTTTTTTCTAGACTGGGAGACATAATATTTTTCCATAACTGCTTTATGTATTTTGAGGAACCCTTGCTCCTCAGCCATCTGAAAACTTAGCAAACAGTGATGGCTAAGGTTAAGTGGTGAAATTTTAACTGACAGCAGTTTTAAGAGAATCTTTCCAAGACGGATTTATCTAGTAAATTAGCAGCTTGATCATGTATAGGTCACATTCACTTTCTGTATTTATTTCCTCATTGAAAAGTGAAGTGAAGGGATGAGTCTGTAAGGTTCCTTTAATTCTAATATTTAATGAACTCTCTCCAGCATGGTGTTGACATTTATGATAGTAATTTTTCACTTTTACAAGGGAAATCTTTTATAATATAATGTTACATGTGATAACTCCAATTAAATAACCCCCATATAATTGGGATTATCCCTCTTTCTCTAGGACTCTTGACTATTCTAGTTAGTCTATTATGTGCAAGTAGTCTTTACGTTTTATGCAACATATATAGTTTATAATTCTTTTCAACACTACCACTGTTCAATTGGTATAGAAAGTTAAACTATCAAAAAGGTACTTGGAGAACATTTGTCTTTACAGATAATTGTACATATACTTTTATGCAGGGTTCAAATTCTACTATTGCTGATGCTTTAGACTGAATGGAGGAATGTGAGAATTCAGTAGGATGCATCCTATGCCTTCTCTGGAGGAATGTAGTTGTCAGGAGTCATCATTTGAGTCAATACTAATTAAGGCTCAAATTACCACCTTTCTAAATGGCCTGCTGGGTCTTCATGGGGAGTAACAATAGGCTGTACAAATAAGCTAATTTATCTCGTACTATATATGCTATGAACCATTCTTATTGTAAAAGAAATTTGCAGATAAATCAGGATACACTTAGTTCCTTCTTCAGCTCTTAGATGTTTGAAGACTCCAAATATGTTTCTCCAAAGGTTGGGAAGTTGTGGGAGAATTTCAGTCTCATATTAAAGCTGAAAAAACTCAATATAAATTAATGAGATTAGCTATCAGCAGAAGTGACCCATTCTAACAGATGGTTTCTAAATGTGAGAATGATTACACAAGCATGCTGCTCAAATCTCATTAAAGAACTAATATAAGCCAGTGTAAGATCAACTGTGACCTAATTAATTGTTACCTCTTCTATGTAATGTCAGCAGAATGCTAAGGCATGCCTCAAGTCTGGTAGGGAGAGGAAGAGATGGGGAGAGGGGGAGAGAGAGAGATACCAGTCCAAAAATCAGAGTTTGATATTGACATTCATTCATATAACATTTATTGAGCACATATTATGAGCCAAGCATTATATAATCTGTTGGCTGATTAAGAAAAACAAATGTTTGAAATTGCTTGGCAAATATTTTTTTGGTATAGGTTGGATCAAACTACCAGATTTTAGTAATGCTGCTCATAAAAATCCTCCAAATTTCTCTGGTCAGATTTTTTTTCCATCAATTTTAAAACTCATTAACCTATATAAATATTAACTTACCTCAGTTTTTAAACTTTAACATTCAATTAAATTGCTATTTTATTTAGAAAATACTAAATGGAAGACATTTGCATGAAGCTAACAAGAAAGCAATAATAACTGCACACAGACATATTATCTTCTACCTTCAAAATGTATAACCAAAGAACCAAAGGGGAAATAAAACCTCAGGAAACATAGTTATAGTATTAAGTAAAGGTAAATAGAAAAGACATGATTATTATTTATTTGGCATTTGGAACCAAAAGGTTGACTAGAAGAAGCTGTTATAATATAACATGAACTAACCCTGAAAAGATTTGAAAAGCTTTGCAATTGATAATAGCACTTTAATTGAAGGATATAAGGGAGTTAATGCATAAAAATAAGACAATGTAAAGCTGGAAAAATTTCTGGAATGCAGCAGTAATGAAGGGATGTAATAGTAGGTTACGTGTAGAAAAATATTTGCAATAAGACTGTACTCTATTATCTGGTAACATAAACGTATTAGACTTAATTCTGTAGAATGTAGGAATTCACAGCAATTTTGGCTAAGCATTTGAATGTCTCCATGTACAGGTATAAAATTGCTTTCTGACTTTTAAATTAGTCTATTGTTATTTTAATGAATATGCTACCACATGAACATCTCTAGATAGACTAATAAAATCAATATCCAGATTTTAAAATATTGAGAACCAAATTCCAGTCCCATGTTATAAATGTATCACAAAGTCATAAAAATAGCAAAAAGTTGCTGATAGATGTTTTAACCATCCATTCTTTTGCCTAGACTATGATAAGAATCAAAATTCTAAAGCTGAATTATAAACTAAACTTGGCCAAACTATGATACATTAAGATAAATAATAATTCTTCATTAAAAGGAAGAAACTTTTTCCCTTCAGAGTTACTAATTGTAGATAATGACTTCATTGCACTTTAATTCTCGTTAGAATTGAAATTTCACATACTTTGATACTAAAATATTATTTTAGTGATTTCCTTAATGAAAAACCTATCTTCTGAGAGTGAATTTTTCAAATATATTTTAATTTGTACTTCAAGTCAGATATTATAGTCTTAAAGTATTTCTTTAAGTTTTCATCGATAAGGAATTTTTAACATTATTGACATTAATAACTCTATGCAGCTGCTTTTCTTTTTCAAATGTATCCATGTATTAGATCAGAAACCATTATCCAGCTACATACTCCTAAAGGTCATTTTTGAGAAAACTATCATAAATTTTGGGAAAAGAAAAATGATCACTTTATTTACTAACTATGCTGTAAATGGAATCATTTTCTTTCCTGTCCTTTATTCAAATCTCAAAGAAATGTCTGCTTATTATCACAGATTTCAATATAACATGAAACTGAGATAATAGTGTGACTGAGAACTTATGTATGACTGGAATATATACCATATCATCATCCATATGTTCATGGCAACTCTTTTGAGTTTTTAATTTTCTAATAAGAGGATATTGATGTGTAGCTTTTCTAGACAAACCAATGTCTATAACTACAGATTTTCCCATGGAGAGAAGAAATAAGACCTAAAAAATAGAACACTAAAATGTGGACATTACTTCCATACCACTGAAGAAATGAAGAAATGGAAGAAACAACATTCTGTCATAGGGCCCTGAATTATTTGGCTTCCAGAAGGGTGATAATGCTCTGATTTGGGGGCAAATTTCACATGTCAAACAAAGTTCAGAATTCATGAACTCCAAAAACCCACAGCTAACCATGGGTTTAAGCCTCATGTGTGGGCTCACATGAATCTCCCCTATCCAATTTCAACCACATTACCACTTCTCTTATACGACACCCAAGAGCAATGGGAGTGAGAGATATTTCACCCTATGTGTCTACCATCATTCATACAAATGGCACTTGTACCATTTCCCACTGCCATGCAAGACATCAGGCAGTCTTCAAAGTATAGTGTTATGAATTAAATTTTGTCCCCCCCAAAATTTTAAGTTGTAACCTCCGGTACTTTTATTTGACAATAGGGGCTTTGCAGAAAATCAAGTTAAAATTGAGGACCTTAGGGTGGACATTATACAACATGACTTGCGTCCTTACATAAAAGGTAAATTTAGACCCAGAGACAAAGAAACAGGAAGAATGCCATGTGACTTAAGGAATTATTTTTAAAGAGTGAGGGACAGTAAGAGAGAGAGAGAGAGCAAAAGAGAGAACCAATTTTATTTAGTTTTTCATGAGGCTTTTGTTGCTTCTACACTTCATTATGTGTGTGGTCCTGGGGTTTGAACTCACATCCTCACATATGCTGGGGAAGCACTGTAACTGCTGAGCCACTGATCAAGCCCTGATTATTAGAATTATGTAGCCACATATCGGGGAATCCAAAAGATTACCAGCAAACCACTTGAAGCTTGGTGATAGGTAGCATTCTTCCTCAGTCTCCAGAGGGAACCAAACATAGACTTTAGAACTCTGAGACAATGAATTTCTCTTAGCTAAGCCCCTTAATTAGTGGTACTTTTTTTATGGCAGCTCCATGATACTAATGCAGGTGGCCAGGACAATCTCCTCCAAGATTATTGAAGGTGATAGTTTCCTAATGTTAACAGGTCTTTTCAATCGAAATTGGGACTTCCAAACTCTCCCAGGTTGATCTTAAGCCCTCTAGACAAGGCACAGACATTCTTGCCTATTGTCTTTATGATGACCTCTATTGAAGACATGGGTATAGTCAAAATTGAAAAATATCATAATCTAGGGATGCAGTGTTTATGACTTAAAGAATTTTAAAGAAGATGCTTTTTGGAAGATGTATTATTCCATGTTAAGGTTATAAAATAGTCTTGAATGGTCCAATTAACATAATAAAAAATTAATTATTATATATTTTCACATTTTCCTGTATGTACTAAGATTCAATTATCTTCAACTATCCACAGGAATAATCTTTGAGAGTATCATTGGAAAATTCATAGTCAGCATGATGGATGGATAAAATTACCAAGACATAGTGCATTTGAAAATTAAAGAACACAGGGATTTGATTCCTGAATGTAAACAAAAAGAGATTATACTAGACACCAACAGAAATATTCACACACATTAATTTGTAAACAAATACGTGACTCCCTCTTTTATAGCCATTTTTCTAAATCTTCATCAATAAATTTCTGTGCATCAAATGGACTCATAAATTTGTAATACATTTCATAACCCATTTATTTTCACAGCAATGGAGGTTAGACATGAGGGTTGATACTAAGCAAGGGATGGGGGAACTGTTCCTCTAAAAGGAGAGACAGATGCTATAGATCAAAGAACCAAGTGGTTATTAAGAATAAGTGGCTGTAGAAATTATTCAAGGTATCCTCAATTGTTCTCTTACCTATTCTTTCACTATCCTTTGCTCTTCACTTCACAGCAAGGCACCAGTTTCCTGCTGGCTTAATTTTCCTAGTTCTAGTCTTCTTTTGTCTGTGTCTTTCTGGAATTTATCAACAATAGACCCTGTGGAAAATTGGAGGGTCCACAGCAAAATGCTGAATGTTGCTGTCATATTTTCATCCACAGGAGACTTCTCTGGCCAAGGCTGCATCTTCTTTGTGGTCACAGATCACACCAGACCAGTCATCTGTGTGTCTTTGCCACCTTTCCCCAGATCTCCAGTAATATCTTCTCTCCTTTGTTTCTCTGTAGCCTAAGGGTAAACATGGCAGGCTAAATATAATGACCTTAGATGCAAATCTCTGGAGAACTTTAGGCTTTCTCAGGGATCAATTCTTCAGTATGTATAAAACCAGTTCCCTGAAAAAGTTCATTTAATATAAATCCTTGAGGCAGGGCTGGAGCGGTGGCTCAGCGGTTTCGGCGCTTGCCTGGCAAGCACGAGGACCTGGGTTCAAACCCCAGCACCACGTACACAACTGAGTGTTGGAGCAACTAAGGCCATGTGAAAAACTAAAATAAAAGTTGTTTCTCTCTTTCTCTGTCTCTCTCACTGTCCCTCTCTCTTTAAAAAAAAAAAAAAAAAAAAAAAAAAAAAAAATCCTTGAGGCAGTTTCCTTTTTCAGGTTAGACCATTATGAAGGCATCACCTTGGAACAGAAGACAGAAGGATATAGCTATGGTTTGAATAATGATGTTCTCTATCAATTTGATACTGAAACTTCATACCTTTTTCAACTCTATTGAGAAGTATATCATTTGGGAGGTGATAAATCAAGAGGAGGGATTCTTTATGAAAGGGATATCCTCTCTTACAAAAGTACTTAAGCCTAAAAGAGTTATCCTTCTGTCCTGCCTTCTGCCACTTAAGCATTCTTGCTTACCGTCTCTAGATACTCCATCACTAAACCATCTTACTGGAAACACAGCAGCCTTCACAAGACATCACACCTTCCAGGGCCTTGATTTTGGACTTCTCAACCTTCAAAACTGTGAGAAGTAGGTTTTTTTTCTATATAAGTTACCTGGTGTCAGGTAATTTGCTATAGCCTCACAAACAGAACTGAAGTCAGACATCATACACTTAAAGTAGGGTATTGTCAAGGTTGACTCTACTAAAAACTTGTCAGGTTACTTAAGGAGAAAAATGTCAATATCTTGGATAACATTAAGATGTTATGTAGGTTGAAAAAGTGTTTGTTGTAGAATGAAATCTCCTACCATGATTGGCTCCAGTATCTATTCCCTGGCTACCAGAACCCGTAATGTGCAAAAATAAGAAAACTATGAGATTTGCTCTTCTTCATCCATTTTCTGGGATGGAAACATTTGCAACAGTACATGCAAATTTTGAGTGTGTCTTCCATTCAGTTCCTAACAGAAGAAAAACATAGGCTTTTCACTGTAAAAATGAGATTAAAAAAATAAACTTTCCTGATTAAAATGAAAAAAATTCAGGAAGAAATCAACTCAGAAAAAATAGGAAAATACTTTTGAAATTTCTTATTCACATTCCAAATAATACTGATATTTCCTCCATGAAACAGATAATACTAACCACAGCAAAAGTCAAAGAGCTACTGTGGAGGAGTGATCACTGTTCACTCTCTCTCTCTCTCTCGTAGCCTTTATTTTGATTTAGTGGCTACGAGTCGCGCTTTGCTCTAATTTTGGAACATTCTGCACTTTTCTGTGTTGCGCTGCTCAAGGGGGAAGCATTCTGCACCTCTGCTGTGCTTTGTTTGTTTTCCTCCTTTTCTTTTTTTTTTTTTTTTTTTTTACATTTCTATTTCAGGATCAAATGGTGGTGGTGGAGCAGATCCGTCCAAAGTTAATGTGTGTTTTCACAGCACATGGAGTTATATTATAGCTCCTGGCACCCAAGATTTCACAGCTTTCTCCTTTTAAAATCAGAGGCTTAATAATACATTTTTTGCTATCTATATCATTATTCTTTAATCTAGCAATTGAAATCACTAACAAATAATGATCAGCATGAGATGCACAATATCCATTCAATATTAAAATTATCTCCACTTTATACCTATGAAACCTGTGGATATATATCTGTCAACTGGAATCTGAAGGTTATTTTAGCATACTTTCTATAAACAATCTGGTTGTGAAGACAAGACTTTTTCATTGTAAATCAATAACTACACGAGATGTTTTTCTGAATCAACAGTGTCTATAAGGTGCATCTTGCCATTAAGAACTTGAGAGTAGAGTTCATTCTGTCTTGTATTTATTCACCAGCAGAGAATTGTGTTCAAAATGAAGTCTCAGCAACTAAAGTCTTTTCATGTTGCAAATATACCACCTGCAGGAGTGACCATACGTATAATCAGCTCAAAAGTCTTTGACTCCTGAGGGAAGTGTGACCCTAGAGCCTGAGGCAGACATCCCCTTGCTCATCTTGTTCATCTCATCTTCCCAGTGTTTTTTTTTTTTTTTCTCTCTCTCTTTCCTGTTTCTGGAAATTCCACCAATCCATCAAAAAGTACTTGCTGTGCTTCCACAAGTACAAAACTGGGGTAATAATGATAGGGAATCTTAGGAAAATATCAGGTCTAACCCTCACCCTCAGGTTATCTATGAGAATTCTAGGTGACTCACCCTCTAACCTATCACCAAATTTATTTTTTATTTTTTATTTATTTTTTAAAGAAAGAGGGGAAAGTGAGAGACAGAGACAAACAGAGAAATAATCTTTATTTAGTTTTCATGTGACTTTCATTCCTCTGACACTTCACTGTGTATATTGTGCTGGGGTTTGAACTTGTGTACTTGGGCATGCCAGGCAAACACCATAACTGCCAAGCCACCACTGCAGTCCCATCCAATTTAGATAAGCTTGTTTCAGGGATGACAGGGACTATACTCACAGATATTCTTGCACATATGAAATCTTAAGTATTCCTGATGTCATCCTCTTTAGTAATTTATGTCTGTAGTCATTGAAACTGAATTGTCCTAAAACATATATAATAACCCTCAAAACCATTCAAATTGTACCAACAAAACCAACTCAGGCTTCATTCTCAACCCTTTCCTCTCTCTTACATTTGTCCTGCATTTTGTCTTCTTTTCTAGTACCATGGCTAAGTAAGTAGTCAGTCAGTGTTTCCTAAATCAGGTATTACTAGATAATTGATTCAACAAAGTATAAAATATAATGAATGGACTATCTCCCAGGTGTAGTCATGATGTTCCCAGATAATGACTAATGACCTAAAACTGTTAGGTGGTAGCTAGCAGTGAGTAGTGAAATGCTTGTCAAGGCCACAAATTTACTTGTGAAATTTTCTTTAAGCTGTTGCCAAGGCAGACAAGCTACAGAAAACATTAGTACAAAAATGTTGAGGATAAACAAAAGCAAAAGAGATAATGGGGAGGAGGAATTTCTCCAGCACAAATGATCTATGGGACTATCTCTTGACAGTACCCATAAAAGTTGATATGAAAATGAAAGCTACTGTCACCAGATATCTCCTACTAGTTCAGAAGCAGGCATTCCTTTGCAGCACAGGTGAGCTGAGGTATTTTTGATTGCTGTTGACCCCAATGCCCACATTAAAGTGGGATTGACTTGTAGATGAAGCCCCACAAAATAGGATGGCCACCATGACAGATACAGAAAGGAATCACTAAGGTCAAAAACTCCACAGCCTGACATGAAGGCAGAGTTGAACATCTGATTGGCAAAGGCTACTAAATGTGGACCCCAATTTCCAAATAAAAAATAAAATAGCAATAAATTTGAATACAGCATTGTCTCCTTTATTGTTCTCTGCTCAGAGAAGTCCCAATCTTTCTTTCTTTCTTTCTTTATTTATCTATTTATTTATTTATTTTATTCAGAAATATATTTGTTGAACAATCAAACAAGCTTCTAATGAAATTATATATATACATATATATGCATATGTATATGTATATATATAAACTTGGAAAATTAGATTACCTCAAGAGCGCCCCCCATTACCTACCCTTATCACTCCCCCTCCTCTTTCCCAATCCATCTCTACAAATGCCTTAGGTTGTTTGACATTACACCTTATCCAGATTTAAAACATGATAATAGACCTTCTTTTTCAATGGCCAGGGTCTAGCTCCAGCCTCCACAGATAAGTAAAGACATTCGATCCTTGGTTCGATGGATTATGTTTACTTCACTCAACATAATTTCTTTGATAGCCATTCATTTACCTTCAAAGGGTGCAATATCATTGTTTCTAATTGCTGTGTAAAATTTCATGGTTTATATGTGCCACAGTTTTTGGATACATTCATCCAGTGAGGGACATCTGGGTTGTTTCCATAATTTAGCTATTGTAAATTGAGCTGCTATGAACATCAGTTTTACTGTGTCACTGTGATGTGCTGATTCTAAATCCCCTGGAAAAATACCCAAGAGAGGAATAGCAGGATCATATGGTGAGCTCATCCCTAGATTTTGAGGATTCTCCACACTGCTTTCCAGAGAGGCTATACCAGCCTGCAGTTCCACTGACAGTGTGCTAGTGTGCCTATCTCTCCAAAACCCCTCCAGCATCTATCATTGTTTAATTTCTTCATCTTTGCCAATCTGACTGGCATGAGGTGATATCTTAATGTAGTTTTCATTTGCATTTCTCTGATTACTAGTGATTTAGAACATTTTCTCATGTATTTATTAGTTTGATCAATGTCCTCTGTTAAGAAGTTTCTTTTTAGCTCTTTGGCCCATTTATTGACTGGGTTGTTTGTATTTTTGAAATTGACATTTTTGAAGATTTTGTAGATTCTGGATATGAGACCCTTGTCAGAGGAATCATAGCCCATGATTCTCTCCAATTCTGTAGGAAATCTCTTGACTCTTTTGATTATTTCCTTGGCAGTGCAAAAGCTTTTTAGCTTATGGCATTCCATTCACTGATTTTTTACTTTACTTCCTTCACTTTAGGAGACATGTTGAGAAAGTCTTTGCCTACTCCCAAATGCTGAAGTGTTGGACCTAATTATCTTCCATCCATTGCAAGGTAGCTGGTTTAATTCCTAGCTCCTTGATCCATTTTGATTTGATTCTCATGCAAGGAGAAAGGTATAAGTCTAATTTCAACTTTCTGCAAGTGGTTGTCCGGTTTGTCCAGCACCATTTGTTGAATAGGCTGTCTCTCCTCCCTGTAATATTTTGTCCCCCTTTGTCAAAAATCAGATGTTTAAAGATTTGTGGGTTTGTTTCAGTGTCTTCTATTCTATTCCATTGGTCTTCTTTCTTATCTTGATACCAGTACTGTGCTGTCTTTATTACTACAGCTGTATAGTATAGTTTGAGATCTGGTATGCAAAACTGCCTGTTTCATCTTTCTTGCATAGTAGTGTTTTGGCAATTCTAGGTTTCTTATTGTTCCAAATGAATTTGAAAATTGCTTTTTCTATATCTGTAAAGAATGACATTGGTATCTTAATGGGGATTGCACTGAATCTATATAGATCTTTTGGCAGAATGGCCATTTTTATTATATAAATTCTGCCTAACCAAGAACATGGAGCATCTTTCCATCTTCTTAGGTCATCTTGGATTTCATTCTTCAATGATCAATAATTTTCATTGAAGAGATCTCTGATTTCCCTTGTAAGGTTAATTCCCAAGTATTTTATTCTTTTCAAAGATATTGTGAATGGAATTGACTTCCTGATTTCTTCATAGTTCCTATTATTATTAGTGTATAGGAAAGCTATTGATTTATGGGAGTTCATCTTGTAGCCTGCCACTTTGCTAAATTTGTTTATAAGTTCAAGGAGTTTACTGGTGGAGTTTTTAGGATCTTCCAGATACAGGATCATGTCATCAGAAAAAAGGGAGAGTTTGACTTCCTCTTTTCCTATTGTTATTCCTTTGATATCTTTCTCTTGCCTAATTGCTCCTGCTAGAGTCTCAAGAACAATATTGAATAAAAGTGGTGAGAGTGGACAGCCTTCTCTTGTTCCCTAATTTTGCGGAAATTCTTTCAGCTTTTCTCCAGTTAGTATTATACTAGCTGAAGGTTTAGCATATATAGCCTTTACATAGTTCAAAAATGTTCATTTGATCCCTTTCTTCTCCAGAGTTTTGAGCATAAAAGTGTACTGGATTTTATCAAAGGCATTTTCTGCATCCATTGAGATGATCATATGGTTTTTGTCCTTGATTCTGTTTAAGTGGTGAATTACGTTAATTGTTTTGCGTATGTTGAACCAGCCCTGCATACCTGGGATGCAACCCACTTGATCATGATGGATTATATTCTTGATAAGTTTTTTAATACAGTTTGCTAGGACTTTATTAAGGACTTTTGCATCCAGGTTCGTCAGGAATATTGGTCTGTAGTTTTCTTTTCTTGATGTATCCGTGTCAGGTTTTGGTATCAGAGTTATGGCTACTTCATAAAAAGTGGATAAGAGAGTTCCCTCCTTTTCAATTTCTTGAAATAATGTCATATGGAGAGGTATTAATTCTTCCTCAAAAGTGTGGTAAAAATCAACGGGGAAGCCATCAGATCCTGGGCTTTTCTTCTTTGGTAGACTTTTAATTGCAATATGAATTTCAATGCCTGTAATTGGGTTGTTTAGGAATTCAACATCATCCTGTGTCAGTTTAGGGATGTTGTATGTGTCAAAACAAGCTGGTTCTGGAAAATGCATGCCTAGGAGAGATGAAGTTTTCTAAGACAATTTTGCCACTTCAGACTTACTTCACCTCACTTTAGATGAATAGGGGAACATTGTGGGCAGCAGCTTGCCTCTCTCTGCTCTCTGCATACAATTAACAAAGCTTGCTTCAAATTTCATAGTTCTTGCAATACCTGCAGCAGCCACTTGGTCTTATTATCAAAAGCACAGGCCTTTGGCAAAATAAGCCTCATTAAATAGATTGAGCTAAAGTTTCCTTATCTAAATGAGAAAGGAAAACCAAGACACCTCCATCCTTATCTAAATGAGAAAGGAAAACCAAGACACCTCCATATATTGATCAACATGAACACAATATTAACATATTCCTGACCAACTGAAAACCAGAAATACACATTGAGAAATCACTTCAAACAGAAGTTGAAATAAAGCTAACCCTTTTTCAAAAATATTAACAAAAAATCAAGGTAACTGGGACTTTGAGAAATTATTACTACATATAACAAAGGGAAAACTGAAGAAATGCTTACATAAATTAAGTTTGATTACCCATAGTTGTTTCATAACTTGTTATACTGAAAGAAAATTTTGTTGTGGAAAAAAAAAGAAATTGGCAGAGAACAGAATAAAAAATTTAAAAATTTGTAAACATAATTTTACTATTTAATGATTTAAAAATATTGTGCTAGAGGGAAGAAAAAGAGAGAAACAATGTGGAAAAATGATTTAAGAAAGAGTTTGTCTATGTGCTATTTGTTAAACTATCAAAAGGAATGAAAAGAGAAAATAAAAATGAAGAAATTATCCCCTAAATATTAGAAACCTCTGTGCTAAAGTTGTCAAGATCACTAAGTATTTGGAGAAGTAATTAAAAGAGACTTAAACCTGGTTGCAACCTCATGAAGCATCAGAAGACAGCAACTTGGAAGACTGAGGCAGGAAGATCACAAGTTCAAAGTCAGCTTCAGCAACTAAGTGATGCCCTAAACAACTTAGTAAGACCCTGTGCCAAAAAAGAAAAATCTTAAAACTATCAGCACAAAAATAATAGAAAAATGAAGAATATGACTGATATCAAATATTTCTATAGTTCACTTGCAAGGAATTTAAAAGTAGTTATTTATGAAAATTATGAAGAGTATTTATGAAAATTATTGGGAAGAGTACTCTGGCAACATTTAAATCAATTAAACCATTTTCTAAGCAATTACTACTAATATTATTCAGCTAAATACCTCTCTATAACACTTGGCCATGAGTCTTCACTTCTTCACAATCTGCCTTTGCTAACAATCTGGTTCTCAAATTGAATGTTGCCTCTCACTTACTATCTAGCTATGTCCCTGCAGACTTGGCATTTATATGGATTATTCATCAGGATCCTGGCTCCCCTCAAGGTCTTTGGCTCAGTTTCACCCACTGACCTTCCCCATTGTGGGTGACTTCTGAGAGCACATTTCCTCTCAAATCCTTCCAGTCCAATAGCTAGCCAGAAAATACTCTACAATTGGAGAATGAGAAAGTCTTAAGTTTTCTGCTTAAAATGTCCATCCTCATTGTATATAAACTTCCATTGGGTGGATTTGAAAAAAAATTTCTTGGAGAGCAAGTTATTATTGTTTTTGTTGTTTTGATTCTAGTTTATTTCTGTAGTTATTGAAGTGATATACAATTTCTCCTTGTAGTATTTCTGTCAATTTCCTGCAGTCAAAGTTAGTTCACTATAAAGCATGTTTCTGAGCCATCTGTAGCTACAATTCACAGCCCATTTATGTCCAGATCAGCAAAACATATTTCCGTAGACATAAGTCCAATGATGATAGATTCAGAAGTGACAGTAATGGAATGCTCAAAATATAAGATTTGCTGCCTGTCACATAGCCAAAAATTACAGCCATATTGAAAATTAGATATGCATGCCGCATGAGGTCACAAAAAATTGAAGAGCTTAGTTTTTTTAATCCTAATGTGGTTACTAAGAAAATGCTACATGACTTCAAAAATGCAATAAAGCAAGAACATAGTTGAGAAGCTGACTGTGATAGCTATTGTGTGCAGTGTTATATGTAACCACAGCAGTCACTTCTTACTATAAGAATGAGGTGTTAGAGGCCTCCCCAAGAATAGTTCCTGAATGGACCTGAAACCTAAAATCAATGTTTATCCATGTTTTTAATAGCACTTTGCTTTCAACATTGATTGAGTCTATTGAAAACTCCCACTGGCCGTTTTTAAGTATGAAGTTAAATGGAAAGTTCCCAATGGCATTATTGAAACCTATAACTAGTGGGCACCCTTGGTTTTTCAGGGAGTCAATGACCCAGACTATCACTGGTTGCTTAAATCCTATGGCAAGCAGCCACAGGATTTCTGAAATTAGCTGCTTTTCTAGCCTGTTTTCATTGAATTAAAAAAAAAACACAAGGTTTATAGGAAGTAATTACAAAGTCGTTACATTAATTCTAGTAATTAAATGTGACTATACCTATTATTATTAGCCCCTGTTCTTTTCTGAAATACTAGAAGCAAGGGAGACCTGCTGAAGAGTTTATGCCTAGTTGGACATGAATTATTTTAATCAAATAAATGAACAAAATACGAATGTATTCTATTTGAGGAATTTGGAATAACTGAGAATTTGTTTTGAGTGGTAGGAGGTGTTAATTTCACAATGAATATATAGACGTGTGATCAGGTCAAAGAACACTGAGAAAAATTTTCATTTCCTCTCTCAATTTTTTAAAGATGAAAACAGTATTGGAAAAAGTAAGTATTCAGAGACTGGCAGGATTAAATTCACTTTCCTAAATTGCCTCTACCTTAATTTGGAAACATTCATTCTAGAGAAAAAGGAAAAACCTCTTCCCCCTGTGCTCGCCAAGTATTTTTTATTAATGCCCACACCCATAAGAAAATCTTCCAGCTTTAACCAGTTTAGCAGAAAAAGAACTGCTAAGGAGACTGGTAAAACTTCATTATGTGGCTGGTTTGTAATAGTTACATATGACGTACATATCTGGAAACTAATTGTCTTTCTATAACATCTGTATGTTGAGCATGGAAGAACACTAGAAAATAATTTAATATCTCCCCTCCTGCCTTCAAACTATATAAAATTAAAGGATTTATCATGATAGTCCCATTAAAAAACATTAGAGGTTAATAGTATTACAGACAAACGTTAGTTTCCTCCTTAGCACTCATTGCTAATTTTTACTCTTTACCATTGCTCCTGTAACCTTTGGTTGTTGGGGTTTTTTCTTTGTTTGTTCATTTGTTTGTTTGTTGTTTGCTTTTTGCAGTGATGGGGTCATACTCAGATCTTGCACATGCTAAGCAAGTGCTCCACCAGGTAAATACACCCTTGGCCTACATGTGATTTGTAATGCTGTTCGAGAAACGTTAATGAGATTTCCATCTAGGAAAATTAAGGGTGTACCCTTCACTGAGTCAATCATTACAATCCATTCTCTGACCTCAATAATGCTTCAACATGTAATTCAAGCTTGTCCAATCAGAGGAAACATTAGGTGTTTTACTCAAAAATTCTGACATATAGATCTCTCCTTTCAGGATGATCTATTAGATGATGAACTATAGCCATTTTACTACCATGCCAGTCTAAGGAAGAACTGATACATGGAGAGGGCAGACTTTTGCCATCCCTTGAAGTCGTGGAGTAGAGTTAAGATTTTGCCAATCCTGAGCTCAACAATTTTGAGAGACATTTTTCAAAAATTTGAGCCCTAATTTAAATCAGTTTGAGTTTCCTTATGCTCTAATAACCATGAAACGTGACTGCTACTGTAATAGAAGGGGATAAGCAAATAAGGAAATACATAACTTGAAAGGTTAACAAAACATTTGTTATGCCTAAAAAAAAAAGTGGAGTTTAACAAAATTCTACAATGTACTGGCTCTCAATCAGAATACCACAGTGCTGTGATGAACTCCAAGCTCTCACAGTCATATCAACAAATTTTAGCTAATACAAATCATGCATATTTGGTGAAACCAAGTATACTCATTGTTTTGATGACTGCACTTAAAATGCAAGTAACATACTAGACAGATTATATTACCTCTAGGCTTAGTCACTTATCTTAATCAGGAATTTGAATTCTGAGGGTGTTCAGTTATAATTAAATTTAGAAAATCTGAACTTGGGAGTAACTACTAAAAGTACTTTTACTATCCATATTTCAATCAATACTAAGACCTTTTCCAAATAGCATGATGAATCTTGGAAATATGCTTCAATTCGTGAAATTAATGGCTTGTTAATCATTATAAATGAATATTAGTAACAGGCTCTCAGTAAAATTAATGGTATTCAAATATGTAAATTGGTTAAAGTGTTTAAGAGTCACTCCTCATCGGTGCATAATCAGAGCATAAAATTCTTGAAAAGCTTCAACATTACATGGTCTTCTGTCCAGTCATTGGGTTCAAGAATTTCTAATTATCTGCTATCAGTTAAAAGGGAAATGAAATCCTGTCTCCAGAATATTAGCTTATCTGCCTTCTATGTATCTTTCATTCAAGGTGTGGTTGAGGCATTAAAAAGTCACAAAGCTACAGTTTTACTGAATTTTCAAAATAAGTGGCAAGAATTATTTTGTCTACTTGATATCTGTTAAGGTTTGCTGAATAAGTTTCTGCATATATGGGAAGATTTGGTGTAAAAGTTGTAAGGGTGAAACTAATCTTCACCTACCTCAACATTCTCTGGAGATTATCACCATCCTCAAAACAACAACAACAAAACACTGTGTATCATGTATGATCATAATGGATTGGATTATTTTATATTTTTATAGGGTGGGGTGTCATTCAGACAAAACTCTGTAGCACATGCATATGAATTAGAATGAGACATACCACATGTTCATGAGCTTTGTGTTGCTGTCACCAATGTGTGTGATAAGAAAAACTTAGAGAAGGAAACATTTATTTTGGATTACGGTTTCAGAGGCTCAGACCATGGTTGACTGACTCCATCACTGTAGACCTAAGATAAGTCAACATCGTGGCAGAAATGAGAAGAAAAGGAAAAAACTCCACACATGGTATCCAGAAAGCAGACAAAGGTGCAGCGTAAGGAACCCCAAGGGTACACTCACAGTGACCTACTTCCTCCATTCACACCCTATCTACCTACTGTTAACACCCATTAATCCATCCATTCAAAGTAATCCATTGGTTAAGTTATGGTTCTCATAATCTAATCAAGTCACCTCTGAGCAGCCCTACATGAGCTTTTGGTGGCCATTTAATATCCAAATCATAGCATGACATGTTTCAAAAAAAGATGTAAGAATTTTAATTCTGTCAAGGATGGTCTAGAGGTGAAAATAATTATATTACAATGGAGAAAGTAGTCTAAATAGTAATTGCTGGAATGTTCGGCCTAGAGTTACACTATTTTTTTTCTTGCATTTATTATTGGATTGATCTTAAAGTGAATTTAAATTAAAATTTTAAATTTAAAAATCATATGAATAATTTTCTGTAAAAAAATATTAAATTGTTAAAATAAAAATAAATCACTATAATTAATGCTTTTAAACACTACTAATTTTAGTCTTCTTGTTAGTTGCTAAATGCTGTGCAGCTCCCAGAATTATTTACTATGTACTTATTAATCACACATGCCATGGAATATATAAAACATTCTTTAGGAAAGAAGAAAACTCATAGAAACAATTTCCTTTCTTCAATTAATATGTCTTAGCAGGGAGGGTATTGGCTATTCTGGGGCTCAAAACCCAACGGTTTGCACACACTAGGCAATTGCTTTATCAGGGAGCCATATCCCCATCCCTGATTTACTGTTTCTATCTTAGTCATATTTGATATGTATGTGCCTTTTCCCTATATTACAAACATTTGTAGCTTCATTACAAATGCTGCTGGGAATGCCATGTCATTTCTTTGTGTGATAAGAGCATCTGGTAGTGTAAATTCTAAAAGTTTCAAGTAGAATTTCTAAGTCACAGAAAACAGACTGTAAAATTTTAATATACATTGCCAAACTGTCCTTAAAGTGTTCCTCCCTGCAGATGAGAGGGCTCATTTCTATACATTAATTTCCTGGTCAATATTCAATATTGCCACGTTAATTGTTTGTTAATTTGATGGATGAAATTTGTGTCCTGTTAATGTTTCAATTAGCAATTCTTTGGTTACTTGCAAGGCTAAAGTTGTTTTATAAGTGCATTAAGTGGTTGGAATTTCCTCTTCTATGAATTTCCTATAATTATTTTAGCCCAGAAATGCTTTCATAGATATTTATAATCATTGCTACACAAATCAGTAATTTGCAATGATTTCCAACTTCCTTGGTATTTTGACACTTTTAATCATTCAACTACATCACAGGCCAAAACAAGAAAAAAAATCTAGTGTTTTAAATGGAAGGTAGCTATAAAAGTTACTGTTAATTAGAGCTAAAATTTAATAAATAAGCATTTCTGTAGATTCATATCATTATAAAAGTATACAACTTCCTTAAATCACTAACAATTTTTTCCTTCTGAAGTTTCCTTCTTAATTTTTAGAAGCACAAAAAAAGCTTCTTTTTCAGATAAAATGGAAATATCTTATTTGGATGTCAAGAAAGACATCCTCTCCTGCCTGAAAAGATAACCCTACCAAAAATAGTTAATGCATTTCATTTTATCAGTGATGCAACAGTATCAACATATGGCTACAGAGGATTAGATATCTATTTATAAGTGGGTATAGTCTTATTTCTGAATTTTTCTTTTATAATTTAAAATAGTTTAATCTCTCTGGTTTTCATTGATTAAATATGTAAAATGGTAAAATATTTATTCATGCTGTTGCTACAAATTATTTTATTAAGGATAAGAACAAATTAAACACTATGGAAACAGTATCAGTGGTTCTAAAAGCAGAAACACAATTCTCCTCATCATAGTAAAGAGTTGAAGACAGTTATAAGGAGATGCATCTTAGAAAAATGAAAACAGAAGAACATATTCTTCCTTAACTTTGTCTTTCCCAAAAAAATTCTGGATAAGTAAGTAATTCAACTTTTTTTTAAATCAGATTTTCTATTGATGTGGATTTCAGATATTCTAACACATCTTATTCTAACATTTCCTTAAAGTATTTGCCTTGAGTTTTCTTAGAATATTTCAAAAAAGAGACATCACAATTATTCAAATGTTTTATGTATTTTTATAATAAAAATTTAAATTTAAGTCAATGAAAAATTTTAAAACAATATTAATGTGTCTTTAGTGTTTCTTCTTCCTTTATGAACAGCATCATTTTCTTTAAAAAAAAAAAGATAATTATTTATTAACCAACACACAAAAAGATGTCCACTTCCAAACTTCTGCTTTTTAGTCTCCTAAAATGTTTCCCTATTTATTGTTTCTTTAATTACACAATTAAGTACTATGATAAGGAATGTGCCAGCTTCCTTTTGAATGAAGTATTCTTAGTACTTTTAGCCTATAGGTTATGTCTTCACTGTTGTTCTAATATTTTTATGCTAACTATTCTGGACAATTTCTGATTATTAGAATGAATGGCAATACTGTACTTTGTTTGAAGGTCATTAACTTATCAGTAGTGTAACCATTTTTTATGATGAAGAGCTCTGGATGTTTAGGGCAATTTCTAGGTAAGTTCAGTGCTTTAGAACTGTTTTAAACAACATAAATTAAAGTCCATTCTTTTTTTTTCTTTTCTTTTTTTCTTTTTTTATTTTATTATTGAACAACCTTACAAGATTTTAACAAAATAATATAAAATGTGTATATAATGTGTAAATATTCTGGATATTGCAATCCCCAGGAGTGCAAAAAAAAAAAAAGTCCATTCTATGGGTAAATATACCAAGCTGATATCTCTATAAGAGTTCAGAAAAATGATTGGAGATTTGTGAAGGCCATTCAAGTTATTCTTCCCTCTCTGTATACTTTAGTCTAACTCTTGATCATATATCTGTTTGGAAAATTTTGACTATGCCCCAACACTCACAGAATAGCTATGGAAGTTACACAAAGAGATTTTTGAATTGGACATGGAAAATACAGTTATGGATACATTGATTACCCTTCAGTGTAACTTAATCATTTAGAAAGTAAAAGCCTGTGAGAAAAATATGCCCTCATTATTTCCATAAATTAATAACAAATTGTTAACAAAATGTACAAAACTGCAAAGATGTCTTTATTCTTCAAAACTAGTAGACATCCATAGATATCCTAATTACTCATTTTGTTGTACTATCATTGGTGACTGCCCCTCATCAGGAATTTCTGTTCTTTTGGAAAGATGTTTCAGACCCAGGAATGGTGGTTCATGAATTCTGGATAAAAGATTTAGTGGATAGTATGACTATAAAAGATAACGGGTTATCTCATCAAAATATCTGGCTGAGGAAGAACGACTAGTTAACACTTAGATAATGGAAATAATATTCTCTAATGTTATACGTGAATTTTTTTTTCCATTGTAGGACATTATTGGGGTAAAATAGTTAAAATTGCTGTCACTGTTCCCTATTTAAGTGACTTTTTAAAAGGTACACAATATTTTCTCCAGTGATGACTGTTTTCCTTCAGATTCCTAACTTTTTAAAATGTTTCTACTTAATTCTATTTTTGCAGGAGTTAGAACCTGAGGAATTATGCATACTAGAAAGTGACATGTTTACAAAATTATTTGTGTTATTCAGAAATAAGGGTGGAAAGCATACTATTTTCCCAGATGTTTAAGTACAACGTGGATGACAGCAACCTATTTCTTTTCTGTATTCTTTTTTCTTTAACCTTATTTCCTCTTTATCCTTACAGAACCCAGTACTGAAGATAAAATTTAAAAAAAAATGTTGACAGAGATATTTATATGACTTACTCTCTTTTTGAGAATTACAGAGATTAGTACAAATTATATAATTGTAAAAAGTATGTCTTTTGTTTTAATTCAGAAAAATGATAACAGCTAAGATAAATAAGTCTAGAGGCATAAGATATAACAACAAAAAAGATTGGAAGACAAATCCTATTTAAAATGACCCCCTCATGATTTTTGCGGTTAAACTGCTTCATATATAATACTTAAAGTGGTTTTCTGGTGAGGGCTATAATTCTTTAGTATGCTGCTCTTTAAAATTCTGTTTTCCCCCCAAAAAGTTTCCATTATCTAACAGGGAAAAAAAAAGAATATAATTTATCATTTTAAAAGACTATATCTTCCAAATCTGAGATGTTCTAAGGCAAAATTAAAGATGTTTGGGGGATAAAATAAATTTCAGCCAACCACTTATTATGTCCTAGGAGTCCTATATTGAGTTGTAAGAAAACAAGGGCAGCATGAACCCAGTCTAATAGAGCCCACCACATAAAAACAGATTTATAAGCATGTCATGTTAGTATTATGCAAGTATTAATCTAGTCCTATGTCTAAAGAAGTTATAAAGACACAGGGAAACAAGTATCTTTATCTCTGAGTGGACATAATGCAGTATAACTCCATAGAAAGGATGCTATCTGTACTGTACCTTGAAGGATGAGCAGGAAAAGATGGAAGGAAAAGGACAGGTAGTCAGGACAGAAGACAAAGTGTGAATAACCATACTTAGGGGTATCATGCATTTGGGGAGTTTCCATGATGAGAAGCTTTAAGACATGAGGTAAATCTGTAAAATGGGGCAATGATTAGCAACATAAAAAAGAGATGCTATGACAAATGATAATCTACATTAATATCTGGGAAGGACAGTAAGCAAGTAGGTCATTAGGTGAACACTGAAATATCTGAGCAAGAGATGATATCAATTCAATAAGGGCAATTAGAATAAGAGGGAAAATGTGTCCTTGTGGGGATTTTAGACCTTGATTTATAGGACTTGGGAGGACTTGGGGTACAATCTATTCCAAAGACTGAAGAAAAGGTATGTATCTTTTGGGTTCCAGAACAGATGAGACTAAGTAACATTAACTGAAATAAGGAATTCAGGAAAAAGAAATTGTGAAAACAAGAAAATAAATATGTCCTCATAGCTGACCAAAGTGATGCATGCACAGGTGAAGATGTACAGTTCTGGTAGCAAATATACAACTAGATTTCACAAAGTGTTTCTGCAGAAAATGCTTTTGGAATCACTGACATATTGTCAACAATTGAGAAGGTCTAAAATTCAGAATTAAAACTTAAATTTAGGAATAAATTAAAGGTCTCAGCTGAAAGTGTGGGGCCTTTCCAAGTTTCTGCTCTTCTTTCACATACCAAGTATTCCCACAGTCCCAATGGAATTTGCTGAAAACCTGTTGGTATTTCAGCTACCTAATGGTTGCTTTAGAACTAGTTTCTTGAATTCAAGCCCCAGAATATATACTGCTGACTTCACGTATTAACCTTCAAATCCTGCCTGATTGCCTTAAATCTAGCATTTGTCTATTTACCTCTAAGACTGCTGTGTTCCTTGCACTGAATAAACAGAACCTTCAAAAGGGGAAGTCTAACAACAGTCTAGATCCCCCAAAATATTTCCCTTCTTTTTGGAATATTGAACCCTGAATTCTTATATTTTACCCTTTCTGATAACTTCAAATTGGTAATCTTCAGTCTCTAGATTTTGTTACTGTGAGGGGAAGACTCTGGTAATAGGTAGATGTGAATTCTCCCCATAGCATCTAAAATGTTTCTCTACTAAAGCATGACCACAGGATGTTTTAATTATTTTGTAAAACTTTTTCAACAAATGGACTTATAAATAGAGAACTATTATTTATTTCATTTCATTTTATTTTATTTTACTTTATTTTTTTATTCCCTGAACTTAGTATCTGGCATCAACAAACGATGTTTGGATACGTAACAAGCCTTTAAAAACTATGTGAAATATTTTGAGAGCTCTAATAGAAGAAATCACTTGTCCTTGAAGACTAAAATGAGCTCTCTTCATATGCACCTCCATGGAATATGTCTGATTCCCGTACGCTTTCCCTGCCCATCATTCTGAACTTCTCAACAGCTCCTACCCAACATATGTTATAAATATGCATTCATCTCTTCTGTTTTTCCCTCTCTCTTTAGAAAAGTCCTTCTCATTCCTCAAAGCAGTATATCCTCAGTGCAAGTTTCCTAAATCTCCTCCCTTCCTTACACTGCTTCAATATTTTGTACTTTTAGCTGTTGACTTGTTATTTTCAAATGTTCCTTCCATCTCTGAGGAGATAACTAAATGTGCAGTCTACCTACAAACATTTTCCAAATCCTTATTGCTAGTTGCTAATCTCCATGGAGGAATTAAGAGTGTGGATTAAGAACTACACTTGCATGTTTGTTTAAACATCACCCCACACCACAACACACACACACACACACACACACACACACACACAGCTATAATGTGGTTATAATTAATTCTATTTTCTGTATGAAACAACTGAGGTTCAAGGAAGTTAAGAACATTACTGAAATTTACAAAAATTGTACTCCAGTATTTATGTTTTTGTCTTGCTCAAAGTTTTTACTTGAAAACTAATCACCAAACAATGGTGTTGCCAGGTGGGGTCTTTTGGAGATTATAGGAACATGAAGGAAGAGCTCCACTTCCTTTATAAAAGAAGGTTGATGGAGTCTGTTTGTTTTTTCTACCACATGAAGACATAGAGAGAAGGTACCATCTACAAATCAGAAGAACAATTCCTAACCAAACAACAGGTACCTTGATCCTGAACTTCCCAGGACTATGAGAAGTAAACTTCTGTTGTACAGCTACCTCATCTATGTAATTTTCTTATAGGAGCTCAAATGCACTAAGACAAATGTAAAGCAACATAAAAGACGAAATAATTTAAATGTTCCTTCAAGATTTTATTTTTGATTTTCACTCATGATGTCCATCACAGTGTCTGCTTGGGATAGGCGTAATATAAAACTTGTGGTACAGAAAAGGATTAATATAAAACATACCTAATTCTGTTACTCCATTATAATGTATTCCATTGCAGGGAGATTTAGGAAGCCACAATTATTTACCTTCAAGGTTAAGCATTTTTAGCTCAATTGCCAAGTAATAAATCAGATTCTTCTCCAATTATTTTGATTCATCTCTAGTTTTTCATGCATTATCATAAAAAGAAAATAAACAATCATGCACTCAAAAAAGTAAACTGCATGAAAACAAAAATATTTGAATAAGATAGTTATGCAGATCTGTAGTTTTCTTAAAATTATAGAACTTCAAGGAAAAGGGCATGTGTTAGTAAATGTTTTGTTTTAATAATACGATAATCTGTGTAAAGGAAATGTATAAGCAGGCTTCATTTGTAACTCATTAAATGTTCCATTATTGAACTAACTTAAGGGGTGAATATTTGTGATAGCATATGATCATAAACGAGACTCTGGCAGGACATGCGGAATTGTTTTCTGAGAAACAATCAGAGCTAAGAAGAGGAAACATTTCTTTCTCTGTATATTGGAATAAGACTTGCATTATCATCAATAAACTCAATAGGACCAATCCATTCTGAAAGTAGTGAATTATTATCTTCATGAAAAAAAATCTACTATATTTAACCATGTATTCTGCTTTGAAATGCCACTTAAGTAAATAATACAAAGAATACTGAAGAATTATGAGATATCCACTTTTTTTTACAACAGTATATTGTGAGTGTGCTGTGAACGTATAAAAAGAGTGGTAATACATGATATTTCAGGACCAGAATTAAAGAACTTGAAACTGATGGAATTACACATACAGAAACACACATGAACACACTGCAAACTATAAGCAGATTCTGTGCTATGTGAAAATTCATTACTGTGTGTCTGACTTCTCTTTTGCACTGTGACCTATCACTTTCTTAGATGGCGTTTTACCCTATCTCTTTTGTGGGTTTCAAAGTGCTGCAAAGTATTTTTAATCATTCAAAGAATGAATTGACTCAAGTAATAATAAATTTCTTCCTAAAATGAGTTATAAATATCCTGCTCACAGAGTTCTTCATTTTATTTTCTTATGAATAAACCCATAGTTGGTTGTCATAGTTTAGTGGGCTACAGATCAACACTGTGTTGAGCTTACAGACTCTGACACAAGATGATATCAGGTTTATTTTCAAAGATAGCTGTTGGGTAGATGAAATCACCACAGTAGTTTGGATAGATCAAGGAAACAGATCTTGCAGAAAAATTGTCAAAGAGCTCTCACTTTTTCACTAGTTGAATTTCATATACTTATATACACAAAATAGATTCCTAGTATAGGCCAGTCTTTATTGTATAGTACTTTAAGAGAGAGTCAGGGAAGACATTTTGAAGTAATGGAACAATAATCAGTAATTTGGATTTTTCATCACTATAGGATAAAAATAATTTAATGTCCATATTTATTAGATTCATCACTTTTATATACAAGGGAGTACACTGATATTAGGACATTATTTGTAACAGAAGCTAAAAGAAAAGATCAAAATATCAATATTTGAACTTTAAAATGAAAACGTATTTTTGCTTACTGTTTAATTATAAAGCATATTGTAAAGAATACAAACAAAGACTTGCATAGGACAAGGATATGCAGAATATCTATCCTCCTCTAGGTGCACCTTCCACCAAACCCCCACATATTCTGCTCTCCATAAGCTCCAGATTTATTCAACACTGTTCGTACTATCCACGCTGCAAAAAAGTGCTTCCTAAATTTTCAACAAAATGATTGGATAGGCAGAAGCACAGACAGATATCATGTTTCTACTCTGTCTTTGTTTGGAGTAAGTCACTTATAACACTTTTAAATCAGTGTTTTTTCATATGAAAACCAGAATGATGAAATAACCAATTGGCTAAACCCAAAATTAGTCCTAGTAATATTAGTTTAAAATACAATATCATTACATTTGCTAAGGAACTATATGCATACTTGTCAGTTTCACACTAGTTCAAACTATTAGGGCAAGAGAATTCTGATTTTCTTAAGAAATTCTTAGTTCTGTGACTTCACTTGCTCTCTTTCCCAAAAAACATTACCAGACCAATGCTAGGAATAAACGTTAGAACCAATTTAAAGAAATAAATCTTGCATGAAGAGTATAATAGTCAAATTATCATTCTTACTTCCAGCATTCCATCTTCAACTGTGATAAGGTTCTGAAACAAATATCATATGCTTTAGATGTAAGAACTTCAAAAAGAGCTTTATTACAAGTATTGATTGAATATAGAATAAGGTCCCTAATATTGACATATGGTTTTATGCCTCTAGTGACTCTGACCTTAAAAAAAGAAAATGAAAAGTAATAGTAGATCATAGAGTGAGGATATGTAAGAGCAGAACGTATGGTAAGATACGAAGGTAAAAATTGATATGAAGGTAAAAAATATTTTGGCTACATTTTCACAATTATTTCAAAGTTTTTCTCTGAGTTTTTGCATGTAGATATTTTCTTTGTTGTTATTCCTACTTTATTTGGAATTTCATATTATAAATATTTAACACAATTATAAAGAATAGTTTAATGAAGGTCATGACTATACATTTGTGCACTTTTTCCATGTACATTTTTCTTTCAGGTCTAAAATTTGACAAGATGTCAGAAACACCTTTGCTAATCATGTTTAATCATGTCTTATTTCACATGTATCACACAGTATTCTATGTTTTCTGTACATATCAACTCACTGAACCTCATAATGACCATATGAAACAGACAATATTATATTTTTATTTCATAGAGTATACTGTCTAAATTCATACATCTAGTAAATACAACTAAACCTAGGAATTCTGGCATACTCTGAGTTCATCTCTTTTGATTATATTTTCCATTTCATTCTTCATAGCATCCCAATTTTGCAAACTTAGGTATTGAGGTTAAAGAATTCAAGTCAAATGATTTGTTAAAATTTCCAGTGACAATTCCATTTCTTGGCAACTAACAGATTTTTGTTGTTGATGCTGCTTAAAAACTGAATAAATGAATGCATTTTAAAAATTCAGGTCCTACTAGGTCCATCCCAGGTTGTCTCCATAACTTAAATGAAGGAATATTGACAACTTTCACTTTCCAGGCCCTCTTAATCTGAAGGAACAACAAAAATGCATATATTGACAGGAATTATTTTTAACATTAAATGGCTAATTTGAATTCTTCAATCTTCTTTCTACTTTGAGTCCATATAGATCATGACAGGGAAAGAATGACTACAAAGAACCATGACAACCCATTCACATCCTATGGAATGAATGCATGCGGACTTTTTCAAAGATTGGGACTGTTACCTAGACTATATTATAACAGAATTATATTTAGTGGTGTGCTTTTGAGCCTGTATATTCAGATAAATTCAGCAGGAAGGGCCTATTTGATAGTCTGACATACAAAACTGTAACCTGATATGAAAGTAGCATGAATCACAATTTAAATGTCACTAGATTTCATCTATGCTAAATTATTAAAGATGGATTGCACCGGAGAGGCATATAATTGTAAGGAAGAAGTAACTTTATGTTAACATGAGTTACTTATATTTAGGGACAATACCTAAAATAATTGTCCTAGCAGGTTAATATTATTACAAAATAGAAAAGGAAGTGGTAGTGAAAAAGACCCCTATACCTTTTGATAATTAAACATTTGGAGAGAGAAGGAATAAAGTTATTTATAACATATTCATTAGACATTAAAATTACAGACTGGAAAAATTGTTCAAGTTTAAAAATAAAGTGACAAAGGCTAAAAGATTGAGAACTGAAACTTCACATCGCTTTTTCCTTAATTCTCCAAGATTCCTTTCTTAAGAAAAATTGGCATCACCTAAGAAAGATCCATCACAGGAAAATTTGGCAACAGTCCAGTTGTGCAGCTCAGTGTGCAGACAGTAATATGCATTATTAAAGTCAACAGACGTTAGTTAGCCCCAGAGATCAGGCTATTTTTCTAGATATATCTTTAAAATTCAGCTCTAGCCTATTATTTCTGCAAATGAAAACAATGAACCCAGATTTCTACATTGTGCTTTATAGTTCTATCACAAGAAAGAAGACAAATATTTTATCAAGTACACAAACTGATAGTTTTAACACCAAAATAAAGTCCAAGGGCATTTACTGACATATTTAATCAAGGTGATTATCTGATTCAAATCCTAAAAAATATGTCTAGCACAGTGTATTGATATGATATATACACAAGCCCTCTTCAAAACAAATACAATTAAGGTAATTTTTAAATGTGTTCGTTTAATTGGGGGAATAATTTATTTTCATGGAAGGAAAAACAGCACATACAGCATTATGAATATATATATATATATATAAATTTTTTACTAAAATATATTCCATGTTGTGGATTTCAAAATTCACATTCTATACTCACAGAGAATGACTAATTCTTAGAATGCATAGACATTTCCCACTGAATTTAAAAGTAGGATATACATAAGAATTAAAAATGTAGAAACTAAAAAAAAAAATGTAGAAACTAATGTTAATTTAGCAAGGAAAGTTTGTTTGATGAATGGCTATTTTAGACTAGAGAGATTTACCCTAAAATATATTGACAATATTCTTTTAACTTAATGCTAACATAACTATTATATTTATAATATAGATTTCTAATTTTATACTTCAGTCTGTAATTTTGCTTCTTGTATTTTCTAAACAATATATTTTAATTCAATATAAAAATATTTATTACAAAGCAAATAATGTAACTGATGTGTAGGTGTGTGTTACATGCTATTTTTCTGGGTTGTAAATTACATATTAATCATATTTTCAAGATGCAAGGGATATGAAAAAACTTCTTTGTCTTTGGATTAAGAATTTAAAACAACATCATATTTCTCTGATAAATAATAAACATAACCATAAATTCAGCAGCACCTACATAAATCACTTGGAGAAATTATTTTATCAAATGAAATATATCATGTTTAAAAAAATCCTGGTAGCTATTTTGCAATTAAGTTGATAATTTTTCTTTTTAAGTTCAGATCATGTTTAATATACTTACTTTACTTTATTTAAAGTAGATCTTGACCCTGAAATATTTATTTCATTCCGAAAATTTTTATTTCCCCACTAAAGCTTACTTATCATTTTCCTAAAGATAATTTATCATTTTCCTAAATAAATTATTTTCACCACAACTTAGAATTGGCATTTTAAAATAGTGATTAGGAGTGTGTCTTATGTTATAATACTAAAATAAACATTAAGAGTATTGTCAGTTTAATTTAGCTCCTTTATTTACTCTAGTTTTGGTGGATACTTACATTTCTGTGTTAAATGGAACAAAGCTTACTTTGTTTCCTCTTTTATTTAAGTCTTTATTTGTTAGTCGAATTAAAATGGAAATGTGGTTTATGCAAAACTTTTGGCAGTTCTGTTACAACTTCTTATCACATGATTTATTTTTTCATTGGTTATTGTTTTAATTACTCTATAATTAAATTTCTCAACTGACTGCATGACATTAAAATAATACCTTTTATATGAAAATGAGAGATTACATGGCCAGTTAATGCTTTTCAGACATTTTTTGTACATGTTTCCATTAATAAGTTGACAGAGTAAAAGAAGTTTCATTATTTGCTTTTTAGTTTTAATTCTATTAGTATAAATATATTTTAATGGTATATTTATATATAAGAAATGTAATTTTAGAGTCCTGAGGAGCAAGCTCTGCACAAGAGCTTCTCTGCCCACCCACCCACCACTTGGCACCAGGACTCTGGTCCCAGCCTAAGAAGCACCCAGGAAAGCCCAAAGAGGATCCTCTAGCCTAGGGCTACCCGACATACTTGCTCTATGGGCTGAAGACTGTGGTCTTGGTTTGATGGCACCCAGGTCAGCCCTGAGGAGGACACCTACCTGGAGCCTCCCTGTGCAGGCATACTCACCAGGTCCAGAAATATTGGATCAGTCCCCAATACCAAGTATCTCATGCCCTACTGAGGTGCACAGACATGCTTATTTTGGCCCAACCTGCATCTCCAAGACTCCAGACACACTTTGCTTCAACAATCCAGAGGGCTGAACCAAACTCCCAATAGGTTACAGATCCACACTATGGAGCTATGATTTACAAGGTACTATAAAATGAAGTTGCAGGCAGAAGCACCTGTCTGGAAGAAGGTGTTCATTACAGGATTGTGTCAGACTTGACCCTTTGACCTTCAAGGAGAAATACTTGAAGCTCTGACTTACTTAAGCACAGGGCACTTCAAAGATGTAAAAACAATGTCTTAAAATGAGGAATCAAACTAGAAGAGATTTACCTCAAACCCACAATTCCCAAACCAAGGAGCCCATGGAGAGTGAGCAAGATGAAAACCTAGAAAAAATTATCAGTGATCTGATTAATAAAGGAAACAATGAACCAAAAGAAGATCTAATGAAGATACTATGTGAGAAAACTCAAGAGAGGAAAAACTCTACTATCAAAGAAATAGCATAATGAAAAAGAAGTAACAAAGCTAAAATCTTCAGTCAATCACATCAGAGGAATGATGGAAGAATTTAATAGCAGATCCACTTCTACAGAAAACAGAACCGCAGTTTTTTGAAAAGAGAACTTCAGCTGAGTAAGCTTGAGTGCATGGATGAAATAAAAAAGAAAAGAAAAGAAAAAATTCACAAAGCATTTGCAGAATTTTCAAAATGTCTTGGAAGAAATTAGAAGAAACAATTTAAGAGTAATTGGGATACAAGAAGAAATTGAAATGCAAATGAATGGCATATAGAACATTCTTAATGAAATATTTAAAGAAGAAAACTTCCCATATTAAAATAGAGTCAGATATGCTCATCCAGGAAACTTATGGGATACCTAAAAGGCCTAATCAAAAGAGGAGCTTACCAAGACACATCATATTCTAAATGTAAATCAGGAAAATCAAATAATATTAAAAGCTATAAGAGAGAAACTGCAAATCACATTCTGAGGCAAACCAATAAGGATCACCTGTGACTTTTCAACTCAGACCCTAGAGGCAAGAAGATCCTTCAAGGGGATATTTCAACATCTGAATGACCACAGCCTGCAACCAAGAATGCTATAACCAGCAAAATTCAGCTTCAAATTTGAAGTGGAAATAAGAATATTTCATTGTAAGATCAAATTTTCAGGACTCACGAACAGAAAATAATCATTATTACAAAGTTCTCAAAGATAAATTTCAGATAGAAGAACAATCAAACAATCCTCAAAACCCACAGAGAAAATTCACTAAGGTACACACAGTCAAAAAGACAAGCAAAACAGCACAGAAGTCACTAATAAAACACAATGACTGTAAACAACAACCACATAACTATCCTAACACTGAATATGAATGATCTCAAAGCACCAATCAAAAGATACACATTAGCAGATTGGATAAAAAAGAAACATAATCCAACAATATGAAAGATCCATCTTACAGCCAAAGACATCCACAGATTGAGGGAGCAAGGATGGGGGAAAAAATATGGCCCAAGAAAGCAATCTGCTATTGCAATACTTTAATCAAAAGAGATAAAGATCAATACATCATAGTAAAAGGAACAATACATCAGGAAGATATAACCATAGTAACTATTTATGCTGGAAACACCAACACTACCAAGTATGTGGAAAAATACTCCATGACATAAAACCACTTATGTACCTCAACACAATAATACTGGGTGACTTGAATACACCTCTATTACAACAGAGTTCAACAAAGCAAAAAAATACTAAAGATATCTCCAGCTTAACAACTTCATAAATTAAATGGACATAGTAGCCATCTTCTTAGCAGCCCATGGGTCCTTCTCCAAAATAGACCATATTTTAGTTCACAAAGGAAATCTCTGCAAATATAAAAAAGTAGATATTATTCCATGTAACCTATCAGACCATGAAACCATGATCCTAGCAATTAACACCAGAAATTAAAATAAAAATACATATATACATGGAGATTTAATAATAACCTATTAAATGAAGAATGAATCCATGAAATCATGAGAGCAGAAATCAAGAAATTTTTGCAAGTGAATGAGAATGAAGACACAACATACCCAAACCTCTGGGACAGCATGAAAAAATTCATGAGGTGAAAATTTATACCACTGAATGCCTACATTAAAATCAGGTGAGATCCCCAAATAAATAAGCTTATAATTCACCCCAAATCACTACAAAAGGAAGAACAATTTAATCCCAAAGCCTGCAAGTCTAAGAAGTAATAAAGATCAAAATGAAATGAATGAAATCAAACAAAATTTAAAAAGTTGAAATTAGATACTTATCTAATTTCCTAACACAAAAAATCCAAATCAAAATGGATCAAGGAACTAGAAATTAAATCAGCTACTGCACAACTTCTAGAAGAAAAATTAGGAACAACACTCCAGCATATAGGAGGTAGCAATAATTTTCTCAACAAGACTCCCAAAGCAAGAGAATTAAAGTCAAGAATTAATGAGTGGGATGCCAATATATTAAAAAACTTTTGCTCTGCCAAGGTCAAACTGTCAAGAGAGAACCTACAGAATGGGAAATAATGATGGCATGTGATTCCTCTGACAAGGTCTAATATCCAAAATTTACAAGAACTAAATAAATATAATGTTAAAATCACAAACATTCCAATCAATAAATGGGCCAGAGAGCTAATCAGAAATTTCTCAACTGAGGAAATCGAGCAAGTCAATGAATACATAAGAAAATGTTATAAATCACTAGTAATCAAATAAATGTAGATCAAACTATACTAAGATTTCTCCTCACTCCAGTCAAATTGGCAAAGTTGAAAAATAGAAACAATAACAGATGCTGAAGGGGTTGTCAGGAGAAAGGAAAACAAGCACACCGTTGGTGTAACTGCAGACTGATACAACTGCTCTGGAAAGCTCCTCAAAAAGTAAGGGTTGAGTCCACTGCACAACCTTCTGTCCCTTTTCTCAGTATTTTTCCAGAAAAGCTAGAATCAGTATATTACCATGACACAGCAAAGCCCATGTTCATAGTAGCTCAATTTACAACAGTTAAATTATGGAATCAGCCCAGATGCTCTTCACTAAAAGAATGAATTCAAAAGCTGTGACATATATACACATACAGTGGAGTTCTACTCAGCTATTAGAAACAATGCTATTAGGGCCTTAACGGGTTAATGGATGGCAATGGGAGAAATTATGCTGAGTGAAATTAGCCAAACCCAGAGACACAAGGGTCAAATGTTTTCCCTTATTTGTGGAGACTAGAGCAAAACCCACACTTGGGTAAAAAACTGAGCTCATGTACTAGACTCACCAAATCAAAGCAACACAATCTAGGGGAACTATACATATGTGAAGAAGGGTGAAGAAGAGGGAAGAGGGGGAGAGGGAGAGATGATAGGGAGGGTTTTAAGGGGCAATCAACAATGTACCTTACTCTTTACTGTCCCCAAGAAGCCAAGTAATAATTATGCAATCATTTATTTCTGGTAAATGCACAATCGTATATATATTTACACACACAGACACACACACACACACACACACACAAGAAAAGACATTTACATCTGTTGTTGGGGAAATAATAAAGTGAAGAGGCTTGGGTGTGGGTAATATGTGGATGACTCTGGATTAGGGTCAGTGGCATATCATAATGTTACTACATATGCATTTATGATTGTACAAAAATTCAACTCCTCAATAAAATGTTTAAAAATTTGATAAAATGGATTGGAGATATAGCACAGTGGTTAAATACCCCTGGATTTGATAATTAGTACCAAATAAATAAATGGGCAAACAAGAAATCATTTTAGTAACAAAATTCTGAATAAACTGTAATTGAATTTTATTTAGTTTTGCAAACATTTACCAATAGCCTTTATTAAAAACAAACTTTTCTGCAGGATATGTATTAGGTTTTATTTTGGTTTGATTTTAGTGTACTACAAAGAAAAGCTTCAGTTTCCCAACAACATTGTCTCTCTACAACTCACTATTTGTTCCAGATATCTTAACTACCCTTTGAAAATAGATAAGAATATTGTTTTTATCAATTGTCCCCTGAATATTTGGTAGAGAATAGCTTGTCCACTAAGTTTAGAAGTGGATATAAGTTGATGAGCTTCCCAAATCCTCTGCTGAAATAGATTTGCTGGAAATAACTTTGTTCTTTGCAGAGTAACAGCATATAACTTTTCTTCTAAATTACACCAATTCTTTCACACATTGTGCATTGAACTACTGTGCACATGAGTAGCTGCTTTTTTAATGAAAATTCTGGACGCTAAATATAGGTTAAAAATGCATTGCCTTATGCAACAGTATCATAGCAACCAAATGATGCAATCCAGACAAGTACATCAGAACAAATGAGTATGACAGTTACAAATTGCCACCCAACTTACTTAGTTCATATTCAATACAGAGATTTCCCATGAAGAGACAATTTTTTATTCCCTGGATTTCAAATAATCCCATTTCAGGCTTCCACAGGAGAATGCAAAGCTACAAGTTTATGTCTCTCCACCTGATCTAATTTAGCATTGAAGGAATAATTAATACATATATGTCAAAGCAGTTACTGTATTTTTAATCCTTTGATACAAAGTACTTTTCTAATGGTGAAAAACAGTATATAATGCCATGAAAGAAAAATCCAGAAACTTCAATTTATTTAACAGTGCCTATTACTGCCAAAAAGAGAGATAAAGGGAGAAGTGGCTACTGAAGTGAAAATGTTTCTCTCTGCTCATTTGAGCACTGTAGTTTGTTCATTTTGTTTGGTAAGCCGTGCTTTACAAACTAAGCATGCTTTTAGAAAATGAGTTTAAACACATAGACAGCCAAAAGGAAGGAGCATGAAGGAATAAGGAGATAAGATAAAAGCAATGAAACCACTCTAAAATGAAGTTAACAAATCGGAGGTGGTCATAGCTGTTTAGAAGCAAGGAAAACAGCCTCATTTCCAATATGTCTCAAGTCATTTTAAAAAATGGCATTGTTTTAATTCTGCTTTCCAGGATCTCTAGAGACTCATGTTACATCTGCTACCTCAGTTGGGAATGATGTAGGATCCACCAGAATGTCTTCACACATACTGATCATCAACCAGTCCCAAAGTACCCAAGAACCTTAAATTGCATCTTTGTTTTGATGATTCCTTTATTTTCCTATTTTCAAGAAACATACCAATAAATGTAAAAGTCAATACCACTAACAAAGAGAATCTGTTACTATGATGTGTTTTACTATTAAAAACAATTATCAGACAAAGAATTGACATCAATGTAATAGTAAATGTTGAGTCAATAAGTGTTTCAGGAAATGGGAAAAATTAATCTAAGAGCCAGAGACAGCATGAATCAGTCAAGGGATTCATGGAGCCCTTCATAATGAAAGAAGTGAGAGAAAATGGAAGCCACTGATCTTTCTTCCATCTCTAGTAAACACTGTTGCTCAACTCAATATAATTCTGACTCTAATACATTCATTTTAAACCAATGAAAATCTTGTATTCTTTAATTTCTCCCACTTACCCTCCATTCTTGATTCACTGAATATTGTCTTAATTTTAACAACTCTATGAAAACTTTTACTAAAGTGACCAATGGCTATATAAATAATTTTAGTTATCAACATTCTTGAAATTTCCAAAAGGTCCACAATTTTTTACCTTAAAACACTTTCTTCCCTTTGTTCTGTATCTTCTGTTGTTATTTATGCATTTCTTAATGTTTTTACCTCTCCTCAATACTCTGTGGGTTTCTATTCTGCAACATGACCCATGAAAGATGGATTTTCCCTGGGTTTCTGCTATTGACTTTCCTCCTTGTCACTTTGAATATTCTTATCAATATTATCCATGGTTACAATTAGAAATACTGTGATAACATCTTACAAAATATCTTTACATATTAACAGCCCATTTAATTGCAGTGTCTGTTACATAAATTAAAATGAGATACTAGCTTTCATATGACTCTCTTTCCCCTGAATTTTTCATTTTAATAGATATTCTTGATTATTTTAATTCCTTAGTCCAAAATGATGGGTATCTCAGACTCACTTATTTCCTTTAACATTTATATCTGAGTCCATGTTTCTAGGTCTTTCTAAGATTTATCTCTTCTCTTTCAGTATCATCTTCCTTGCTTTAATATTATAGTGTTCTCTAGAAAAATTTCAGGTTTCATATGCTTTTAATTTTAATGTGCTCTCCAGTTTGTTCTCCATACTGTCATTCCACAGCCAGCCAGAAGCATATTTCTAAAATTCATAATTATGATATTTTTTACTTTAAATTTCTTTCAACATTACAGTTACATATAGGATAAAGTCTGAAGACCTTTGCATAGAATGAACTTCAACTATGAACTGCATTTATTGAATCATTTACAGAATTTTGTTGAACTTTGTTTTAAATGTATACAAGAGTAGAAGTAGAATATTAAGGCTTCCATGGAGATGTAGGAGTCTTGGGTAACACAAAATGGTTTAAAACATTATTAGAAACAAAGAAAGATCCAAAGTACAAATCAAAAGGAGCATGCAATCAGAAAGCAAACACAGGAATGAAGTAGATGTGCCTGAATACAGTAAAGAAAAAACTGGAACTAGATTTATAGTCACATCTGTAAGCACAAAGAAGCCTTGCATTAAGAGGTTCCTCTTAAGGTTGTATAACCCTTTGTATGAATATGATTTCTGATTTGACATGATAGGGTGATCTAGGATGTAGTGTGATCAGTAAGTAATTCCATTGGCCTGATACATCTGATAAAGTGAAATAAATATTTTCTGAAATACTAAATTGTTGTCTTAAATCTTTACATTTTTTTACATTTTTTCTTGGACCAAACCTACTGTATTAATTTTCTGTTCTGGATAAATTACCAAAAATTTGATAACAAAAACAATTTATACTTATTTTTCCACATTTCCTAGTTTGAGGAGCCCTGACATAGGAAAACTGGATTCTCTTCTCAGAATTTCATAAGGTTTAACTTCAGGCTAGGTAACCTACATTCTCATCAGAGGGTTGAATGGAGAAAAGATTAACTTAAAAGTTTCCTCTGTTAGTTGGCAGATTTTATTTCCTTGCAGTTGAGACAGTTCTTCCAAAGTGCTCATCTTTCATTTTATATAATCTGCCTTGATTAACATAATATTTACTAATTTAAAGTCTTGTTTACAATATATTTATATATTCATTTTGTCATATTTTCTTGGTTAAAAGGAATAATCAGTGTTGCCCACATTTGATGGGAGTAGATTTATATACACAAGAATGTGAGTGATGAGGGAATTCTTAGGATTGTTCCCACATAACTATGTACACTTGCAGACATGGACTAAGCAATGAACAGAAGGAGTTTCATCTCCAGATGTTTTTGCAAAAGCCCACTGACCTGGATCATAAAGCTGAAAGCCATAATAAAACATAGTCTAGCCTGTGTACAAATTCAAATATTTATAGTCTTGAACATTTCCAGCCTGAATAGTTCAAACCTTCCTTCTCTATAACCTAGATAATAGAACTCTTCTCTTACTAATATTCCAGTCATTGTATTCTGATTTTCAAGGTAACAAGAAACATACTTAGCATTTTCATAAAGCAATCCCTTAGGTACTTCCAGCTTCAAATACTCTATCTAGTATCACCTATGGGTGGATATGTATGTATATTTTTGTTGCCATTTTTTTGTATTGTTGTATTTTTCCAATTTCCTTTCAATTTTATATTTGTTATTTTTATTGCTTATTTTGCTTTGTTTTATTTTTTGCTGTGCTGTAGTTCAAAACCCAGGACCTTGCACATGCTACTTGAGTATCCCTTCCCTGAGTTATACCTCAGCTCCTCATTTCCAGCTTTCAAAATGTGTTTTAAATAGAGTCTTCTGCTGAAAGAAGATGAGTCTAATGTAATTTAATATATAAATGTAATACATACAAACACATTTCTTGGTTTTAACAACAGTATAGGGTGTTAATATATTTGCAATTTATGTTCCACTGAAGGAGTGAATATTTTATTGCTGTATTAATATAAATTATTTTCCTATTTATAATTGCTAAATATTGGTTCATATTTTTTCCTGGCCATTTTCTTCTAATATTTTACAAAGATTTGGTATCCTAACCCTATCCTTTGTGAAACAGTGTATTTCTCATGTTGTATCACCATCATAAATGAGATGGTTATACAAAACTGGGCAAGCTATCTTAGAGTCTTCTACTCTCACCTGGCACTATTGACAATGATATATCAGATCAGCCACCAACACACTCATTCTACTTAGTGGTGAATCCAACAGTTCAGATGAACAGTTTCCCAATATATTGATGAGCATGTCAATGGAAACAACACCAAAAGTCTTGCTAATATGAAGACTCAGTATATTTATTATTTTTTTATAACTTCCAAAGGCATCATTTTGGTTAGCATAGCAAGACATTTTTAATCAATTCCAATTTCCACTGTCTTTAAAGACATGATAAAATTAACAACATTAGAAATCTCCACAGCTAGGAATATAATCAATGGGGAAAATCTGAAATATTTTCCATTAACACCAAGCACAGGTCAAGGTTACCCAGTGCAAAATATTGATTCAATGAGTAATATATGGCTAGACAAAAATTAGACAAGGAAAGAAAACAAACTGCATCAAAATCAGAAAATAAATGAAAAAAATTATCTTTGCAGGTAACATGAACATATAGAAAGAAAACCCTAAGGATTCCATAAAAAATGTTATAACACATAAATTCAGTAAAGTTGCAAGACACAGAATTAACATACACAAATCAGTGGTATTTCTACACCTAAATATTAAGCTATGTACAATGGAAACTATTTATTAAAAGTCCATTTAAATTATGATATAATGATAAAATAAATTAAAGCTGATACAGATAAATGAACAGACATTCCATGATCATATATTGGATGCATTTACATTGTTAAAATGACTACGGTATCCAAAATAATTTGCAAATTCATCTGCCTGAAATTGCAAATGGTATTTTTTCATAGAAATCGTTTTAAAAAATCCTAAATGTCACATAAAATCACAAGAGTCCCAAAATAGCCACAGTGACTTCAGGAAGAAATACCAAAGCTAGATTCTTCATATTTATGATTTCAAAATATGTTTAAAAGTATAGTAATCAAAACAATGTGGTACTGGCATAAAAACAAACACACAGACAAATGGAACAGAATAAAA
>PVKS010006458.1:0-78315 GCA_004027875.1 Aplodontia rufa
ACCTCTCCAACCCAAATGCACACTAATTTTAAGACTTTGTATAATTTGCTTTCAGGAAGATCTTTGGACTTACATTGAGTGATCAGGAAGTATATATTTGTGTTAAGTTTTTATAGGCATCGGCAAGAACAATTTGTAATCTAGTAGATTATTGCTTTTATCTCCTGCCTTTATGTCTTTGCCCCTCTTCCAATGGAAGAGGGCAAAGGTGGGAGAAGCATTGACCCTCCAGGTAATAAGCTGTTCAACTCAACTACCATGGGAATTAACCCCCATAATGATTATTTTTCATAGTACAGTTGTACTTCATGACTTCATGGACCTTGCTCTATTGATTGTCTCCCTCTTCTAAGTATTGGCTGCCAAATGGTGTGTCTCCTTAGAGCCAGGAGAGCAGAGGAGAATATGTTTCAAAACGACCCTTTGGAAATGTGCATTTCTGTCTTTGCTTCTAGTTGGTTAATAGCTCAGAGCATCTTACCATTCTTAGTCTCCAAAAATAAGTTGTTTTACACATTTTTTTAAGATAAGAAAATGTCAGAGTTCAAATACGGGAATGGTGATAGATGAAGAAGAGCCAATGAACTTTTCCATCTTGGAGGGGATGGGAATGGGGAAGAAAATGAACCCCACTAGCTGGGCATAGTGGCACATGCCTATAATCCCAGCGACTCAGAAGGCTGAGGCAGGAGGATCACAAGTTCAAAGCCAGCTTCACAACCTTAGCGAAGCCCTAAGCAACTCAGAGAGACCCTGTCTCAAAATAAAAAGGTCTGGGGAATGTGGCTCAGTGGTTAAGCACCTCTGTGTTCAATTACTAGTACCCCCCCAAAAAAAGAGGGGGGACCGTGCCAGGTTAAGTTAGATGTCTTCCCATGGTAATGAAAAATAGATCTTCTATTTTAGACATAGTGTCTTGTGTAGAGTTCCAAGTACCCAAATCTATTAAAGAAGTACGGAGCATCTATACATGGCTTTGATGCGTGCATCTGAATCTTGTTCACTTGCTTTGTGCATCTTTTCTCATTTGGTTTGTGCCTTGTCATAAATTAAATGACAGAGAGAAATAAAGTCTTTGAAAGATGAAAACTTGGAGAATTTTAAAGAGCTCTGATTAATCTTCTGAATATCTTAGTAAATTGATGTTTGTTAGCATTTTAAAAGCTAACGTCTCTCTTCCCAGCTTTACAAGTAGCCCCAACTCAACAGTAGAAAATAAAGCAAACAAAAACTATGGCTAAGTCAGAGCGCTGGCGCCTGAACCTGCCTGGTGGAGCTCAAGTGGCCGAGCACGTTGAAGCGTTCGCAGCTCTCTCGCTGCGTGCTCATTGTTAAGTCTGATTTAGGCTGTGGTTGAAATCGTCGTTCTCTGAATAGCATTACGTAGACCATTGCCCTTTAGTCCTTTCCATGTCCAGGTCTGGACATGTCCCTGGGACTCAGGCCTGGAGCTGACACTGCACCACTGGTACAAGTGCACATATCTTGGAAGGGTGTTAGCATGACAAAAGTGACCTGGGGTGGGTCCCTACCTCTGTGGAATTGGGTGTGCAGGGAATACCCTGAATGCTAAGACTCGGCAAATAAGTAAGGATCAAAGACTGCATGGAAACTTACTTTGTGGTAGTTATTTAGTATTAAGTTGAATTTGGCATATGACAGCTAAATCCTGCCTTTTTTCTGTGTGATGGAAAATGTTGCTTGGTAACTTGGTTTTTTCCACACTCCTACTTTAAATTAGCATTCCAAGGAATTTGGAAGTATGGGTTTTACTCATTGACTTTCTTGAAATAACCAACCAGGCTCTAACCAAAGTAGCAAAAAATTATCACCTGTTGCTATAGGTGTGTGTGTAAGACAGGGCAATATTAAGATGGAATTGACTCGGAAACACTCGTGTTTGTCTTGAGGGCAAATGATTTGTTAGCTTGAGGTGTGGTTATGTGACTAATATAGATCTTTCATTCTGAAAGCATTTGCTTCCTTAATTTAGAGTTGGTAACTATTTAGGCCCACTCTGGAATTTTCCATTTAATATTTTCAGACTGCAATGGACCACAAGTAACTGAAATTGCAGAAAGCAAAAACACGGATGAGGGGTTCTGAGCCTTAAGAAATTATGTAAACCATGCGGCGGGCTCAGGATTTAAGATCTTCCCAGCTCCAGCAAGTGTGCTTTTCACTAAAGGTCAAGGAAATGGAGAGAGGTCAGAGGCCTCGCAAGGGGCCTTGTCTTCCTGCTTTTGCACTGAACCAAGCCAAACCCCACAAAAACATCCTTCTCCTTCACACAGGCTCCTGCTCTCATGAAAGAGGAGGCGGGGGGAAAATAACTGCACATCTTTGTATAAGCCACAGCCCTCACGTGCTACCAGTGATCTCTAGTACCTATGAGCAGATTCACAAAGGCTCCAAGACCCGGCTCTAGGTGCTGTTCTCATTTAGAAATGAGAAGTTTCCAAATGGGATAGAAGAGGACCATTTTGCAGACCTCTGTCCTTTTGAATGAAAATTGGGGAAGATACTTGTATCATTAAAGTTTTTGGTTTTGTTTTTATACGTGTCTGAATAAAAGTGCCAAAGTTGAATCAGGCCCTTTATCACTGACTAATGGGGCCATATTAGGGACATGGGTAGGAACATCTGATATCCGTTATTAAAGAAAGATGCTGTTAGTTTTATTTAGTCCTAACAGTCACCATATGTGCCGGTCAAATGGCTTTGAAATTTGGTTAAATTTGGCTATTTTGATCTAATTGATAATTGGAATATCAATGTTCACATTGTGGATTTTTGGGTTTCTTTTTAGAATTGTGATAATTTACATGTGGATCTTAATGTGATCCAGGATCACATCGTTCATTCATTCCCCCTACTCTCTCTCATACGCACATACCCCCCTATATATTTTTAAAGTTTTCAGATCAATAAATTCTAGTTATGATCAACAAAACATTTAAATGACTATTTCTGATCTCTGCTGGTTTACACTGTTACATGACTAGGGGCTTGAAATTTGGTTAAATTTGGCTGTTTTGATCTAATTGATAATGGGAATATCAATGTTCATATTGTTGGTTTTTGGTTTTTTTTAGAATTAGGTGTAGATTAGTCTATTAAATGGTATTTTCAGCCTAACAAAGTGACCTTCTTTTGCAGAGGTGATGCTTGCAGAGCATATTTTTGCTTTCTTTCACTTTTGTACCTACCATGACGCCTTTGGCCTCATTAGTTGTGTTTCTCTGAACCAAATCCTGGAGACTGACAGTGTGTAGCTGAGTAGAAGCTGGGGGTGGGGGATCCGAGGCAAGGTGGAGAGTGTAGGATAGTGGCCAATCACAGGAAGGGCCAGGCCGCGGGCAGGCACTCTGAGCAGCTGGAATCATGGTATCCTTCCAGCTGGAAGGTCAGAGTTGGTAAGTGGGCAGAACTAGGCTGACAGCAGAAATCAAGGAAAAAGAGTGTTGGAGTTTGAGCTAAGAGGGCACAATAAGAAATGATAAGGAAAGAATCATGTCACCACTTGGGCAGTGGAGTTGGGACCTGTGGTGGAAGTTCTCTGGCATCTCAGTGTGGCCCTGCCAAGAAGCTGCCTGGGTGTCCCTGCCAGGGCAGGAGCCACTCCCAGGGCGTGGGCCCCAGAACCCATGTGGAAAGCATGCCATGGGTGTGCCTGCCTGGCAGGGGACCGAGAAGCCTGGGAGGGACCTGCTGCCTAAGGGTGGAGGTTAAGGGTATGTGGCAACACGGGCCTCATCAGCACTGTGCTGAGCATTTGTGCCCTGTGACTCATGGTGACACAGCCCTCTTCTAGGCAGTAATTCCTGGCCAGGGCTGGGAATGAGTAAAGGGGTTTTTAGCTGCCTGCTGTATTCCAGATGATCAACAAACCTTGTACCTGTGTGGGTTATTGGAACTTTGTTCTCATGCTTCCCTGCCCATTAACCAGGGGCAGAACCGAGGAGCCACTGTGAGGAGAGTCAAGACGCTGCTGCCTCAGACTGCACAACAGTTTGCATTCTGTATAAAAACCCCAGTTCTCTTTTTATGATTTCTTGTGGCAGGACTGGGGTTGTGGCTCAGTGGTCAAGTACTTGTCTACCATGCGTGTGGCTCCAGGTTCAATCCCTAGCACTGCAAAAAAAAAAATTATTTTTTTTTTTGCAAAGCAATACATTGGAATAAATGATATAAATGAAGGCTATTTCATGAGAAAAAGTGATCTGTGGTCCTGTAAATAAGGAATTTTGAAAAAAAAAAGGAATTTTGCTGCATATTACCCACATATGAGCTACATAGTAAATATTGCGGGTACATAGTATAAATATACATACGTAGTTATGTGTGTTTTGGTCTTAAAAGATACTAGTATGAACTGCTTTGTCTACTTTTATTTTTAATTTATGTTATGAAATAAAAGCAATGTACAGAAAATAACTAATTAACAAAATATCTCTTATATCTCTTCAGATCCATTTCTAATTGCACATTATTTGTCAGTATATTTGCTTTTTAATAATTATTTCATGTATAGATGTGCATGTAATGACATGATTCATTTATATAACAATAGTTGCAGTATATGATGATATAAACTTGATTATAATTCTCATATTCTTGACCATTTGAGCCAGTAATGTTTTTATTTTTATTACTAGAAAATATTATTGATATATTTTTTGCACAATGACTTTTGGATTGTTTCCTTGGGGCATTTTTCCCAAAGTCAGATTAACATATCAGAGGACAGAAGCAATTTCACAACTTCCCTTACATATTGTTGAGGTAATTTGCCATGCCCCTATTAACATATAAGACGTAATCCCAGTTTCAGACAGTTTAGGCAGTCTGTGCACACCTGAGAAGTGTAATTACGTTTCTACCTGTGGTGACCCAGCTGTAAAGATAGCTCTCATAAGGAAACTCAGTATGTGGACTTTGAAATTGTAGAACTGATAAAGCGTGTGGTTCCTCTCTTCTATAATGCAGAGCTTTGAAGTGAGGGACTTCTGTGGCTGGAGAGCGTGAGGTGTTGAAGTGGAGCCCCCTTTTGGATGAGTGTGGTACTGTGATTCTACTCTGTGAGATGTCAAGATCAGATCCAAAGGGAAAAGGAGAAAGAGCCATGTCCCAGGGTCTCTGCCACCAGTGAGGTCTTTAGGCTGGTGAGGAATTCAGAGGGCTTGGTAGAGGCAGCAGGGTAGGGTGTACACCAAGAGGCAGGAGGATGGCAAAGCAGAGGATCCCTAAAACCTGCCTTGTGGCCACCACCAGTGGTGAGCTAGCTGCTTGCCAAAGGCCTTCCTCCTTTTTTTTTTTTTTTTTTTTTTTTAAAGAGAGAGGGACAGTGAGAGAAAGAGAAAGCGAGAAAGAATTTTCTTTAGTTTTTCATGTGGCCCTCATTGCTCCGAGACTTCGTTGTGTACGTGGTGCTGGGGTTTGAACTCGCGTACTTGTGCATGCAAGGCAAGCGCCGTAACTGCTGAGCCACCGCTCCAGCCCAGGCCTTCCTCTTAACAGCGTCAACTCAAGGGTGTCGGGGTGACCTTTTCCTTTGCGATGAAGCATTACCAGTCTTACAATGGAAATTGATAGAAATTAGAGATTCTGTGGAAATCCTCTCATTTCTGCAGGATATGCTTTCCTTGTCCATAAAGACCCTCTTCTCCTGCTTCTGATGGGGGAGAAACTTAGCCTTTCCCCTGAGAAATACATTTCCCTCATTGCTTACACATGCTGATACAGCGCTGCGTGTTTTCCAGCTTTCCCAGTGACTTGCAAAAATTCTATAACCCAGATACAGGACATGTAACAGCACATCAGAGAACTGGGCCGGGAGATACACAGGATATACTGCAGGAGACACACATTGCACACCATTCAGAAAGGCAGAAGGGAGCAGAAGTAAAAGTCATTGCTGAAATGTTTGGCTGTTTAAAATTGCATGCATGTCCCACTCCCCAGGACCAGGGATCAGACACAGGGCTTTATTGCTGCTAGGCAGGCAGAGCTTGAGCCACATCCTCAGCCCATGTGCATATATTTTAAGGGAGTGAATTGCATGGGATTATTGTAGCAGTCCTAAGTCCTGAAGTTAAACGGAAGCTGAGGTCTAAAATTATTCAAATTTCCTGGTCCCAAAATAGGAGTACCAAAGGGGAGAGAAAGGTAGATAGAAAGCGCTCAAATGCTTGCAGAGGTAAGGGAGAGAAATAGACCAGGGCTGTGCCATGACCTATTTAAGCATTTATTTAGTTACTACTATTGACTGTTTCTGTGATGAAGTATATTTGACAATACTTACTATCTTAACCGTTTTATAATTCAGTGGCATTAGCTACATTCATAGTCGTCATCACAATTTCCACAACTTCTTCATCACTCCAAACTTTAGGGCCTTAATTTATAATTGGTTATCTCAGAATTTTGGTTTTCTTTTGGCTCAGGGAAATGCAGCATGGAAACTTCATTTCTGAGTCTGAGTATATGCCATGTGCTGGGTAGATTCTGCTGGTGATGTTGTCTTTTGTTCATGAGTTTCCTTCCATCCTCCTGCCTCTGCATGCTTGGCTGAAGAGGCTGCCCATCCCAGTGGAAGAGGAGGGATATTGCTTTGTCAGGGGCAGAGGAGTAACTGTGTTCCTCTGCTGAAATCTCCAAAGCAACTCCATCTATCGGAGAATGTGGGTAGTCAGATGTCCTTTTACTTCTTTATTGCATTTTAAAGTTAAAAAGGCAACATTATATGATTGACAGTTTAGAAAAAAATTGGAACTTGTCATCTCTTTGATAACAAAAGCTGTTATTACTTTCCCATATTTCTTTTCACCTATATGCTTGACATATTTGATAATTTTGGATCTCACATAAATAGCTAGCGTTTTCATCTAAATAGACTATAGTTTTTCATGTTGCTCAAGTAGTCTTCGTAATAATGGGCCAAGGAATCCAGGTATCTTAATTTGTATAACCACACTATTTTCTATTATATATTCTATTCTATTTTCTAAATTTTGGTTGCCATAGTTTTTAACTGTTATAAATGAGCATCTTCAAGCATCTTCTTTCTGTAGTTTAACCTTTCGTTTTATGAGAGAGAAAGGAGAGAGAGATATCACATGTATCTTGCTGTGGGCAGTGGCTCCTGAATTTCGGGTGGTAACTTGGTTCAATCAGTAGTGTTATGGTTTTTGTGATGATAATAAGCACAGATAAATAAAGAATGTTTGGCTTGGTTACAGGTTGTGAAAATCTTAGAGAAGCACGACCCCTTGAAGAACACCCAGGCAAAATATGGGTCCATCCCCCCAGACGAGGCCAGTGCGGTGCAGAACTACGTAGAACACATGCTCTTCTTGCTCATTGAAGAGCAAGCCAAGGACGCGGCGATGGGGCCCATCCTGGAATTTGTGGTCTCTGAGAACATCATGGAGAAGCTCTTCCTTTGGAGCTTGAGACGCGAGTTCACGGATGAGACGAAGATGGAGCAGCTGAAGATGTACGAGATGTTGGTCACCCAGTCGCACCAGCCCCTGCTGCACCATAAGCCCATCCTGAAGCCTCTGATGATGTTGCTGAGCTCTTGTTCGGGCACAGCCACCCCTGCCGTGGAGGGGAAGCTGGTAGTGCTGCTCAGCCAGCTCTGCTCCATCCTTGCCAAAGACCCGTCCATCCTGGAGCTCTTCTTCCACACTAGTGAGGACCAGGGGGCCGCCAACTTCCTCCTCTTCTCCCTTCTGATCCCCTTCATTCATCGGGAGGGGACCGTCGGCCAGCAAGCGCGGGACGCTTTGCTGTTCATCATGTCTCTGTCTGCCGAGAACAGCATGGTGGCCCGTCACATCGTGGAGAACACCTACTTTTGTCCAGTAAGTCCTACTCCTTGGCATGTTTTCTTCCCACTCCCCTTTCTGTCTCCTGTGCTAATGGTAAATAGTTTTTAAAAAAACTTTTTAAAGAGAGAGAGGGACAGTCAGAGAGAGAGAGGAATCAGTTTTATTTAGTTTTTCATGCGGCTTTCGTTGCTCCATCACTTCATTGTGTACGTCGTGCTGGGGTTCGAACCCGCATCCTCACTCATGCCAGGCAAGCGCTGTAACCCCTGAGCCACCGCTCCAGCCCCAGTAAATAGTTTTTAATTCCTTTTTCTTTTATTTCCCCCAAGTTTTACGTTCTTTCTTAGAGGAAATCTTCGGAGGGAGCAGAGGTATCTAAGTTGAGATGCTATTTGGTTGAGCGGTGTGAGCTCAAAATAAGCCAACAGAAGAAACTAGACATGCTGCCACTTCTGGTTCATTTTTATTGGATTGGGAACAATTTTAGTATTTTTCTAAGAACATGTCCTCAGAGATTGGTAAAACCTGCACTTTCTAAATTCTTAGCTTTTCAGGTTGAATTTGCTGCCGTGAATCAAGCGCCCCTCTCAGCTGGTTTCACAAATTAATTTGTTTCTCAGCAAGATAATGACCATTAATTATAGAACTGGAGCATTGATTTTATTAAAAAATGAATACATATTTTTAGTCTCAGTAACAATAAATACTCTGTAGGATTTCTTTCTTTTGTTTTTTTTTAAGAAAGAGGGATAGTGAGAGAGAGAGAGAGAAAGAGAGAACCAATTTTTATTTAGTTTTTTTATTAGATGGATATAGAGTTACAATTGAGGGGGAAACATTATCAAACATTCAAGAACAAATGTATATATTCTTAGTTATCCAGGGCTAATGCCATGTCATGGATGCCCAGCTTGAGTTCCTCATGTTGCTGTTTCCCCCAGAAGAACCCCTGAGTTAAATGGATATCTTGTGGAGGTCAGAGATCTCCTTCTGAGATGATTCCTCCATATTCCCACCCTCCAGTCTTCCAGGTGTTCTTCCTAAGCCCTCCCCCCATGTGTCCCCCACCCTACGCCTCCAAGTATCCTAGGGAGTCGTCTCCCTGTTGCGTTGAGAATCGTACAATTTGAAGTTATTATTAGCTTAGCCGTCTAACATACTGCTTCCCTTTATTTAGTTTTTCATGTGGCTTTCTTTGCTCTGGGATTTCGTTGTGTACATGGTGCTGGGGTTTCCAGCCCCCCTCTATGGTTTCTTACTCCATGGTGTGGTAAGAAATAAAATGTAAGATTTTTCACAGATGTTGGAGTCTCAAGTCCCGGGTGGTTCAGAACGTGATGGGAGTGATTGGGAGTTATGGGAGGTCTTAGGGCTCTGAGTCCTTCTGGGTGCTGGTGCTGCCTTTGGAAGGGAGACGTAAGTGACAGATTTCAGGTTTGTGTCTCCTGCTGCTTGGGCACTAGCTGTCAGTAGTTTCCGAGTTCAGGAACGTTTCCACTTTAGTTCCACTGTAATAGTATCATTGTTGTTGTTATAATTATCTGGTACTGTGGACTGAACTCTGGGGCACTTTACCACTCAGCTACATCCACAGCCCTTCTTTTCTTTCTTTTTTTTTTTTTTAAAGAGAAGGACAGTGAGAGAGGAAGGGAGATATATATAGAGAGAATCAATTTTTATTGAATTTTTCACATGGTTTTCGTTGCTCTGACACTTAATTGTGTACGTGGTGCAGGGGTTTGAACCTGTGTACTCGTGCATGCTGGGCAAGCGCTGTAACTGCTGAGCTACCGCTCCAGCCCACCCTTCTTATTTTTTTGAGACAGGTCTTGATAAACTGCTGAGGCTAGCTTCAAATCTGTGATCCTCCTGTCTCAGCCTCCCAAGTTGCTGGAATTATAGACATGTATCATTGTGCCTGGCCCACTGTCTGTTTTTTTTTTTTAATCAATCTTTATAAACTCTGTTGCCTCTAATGTATTGAATAGTGTGTAGGCCGTTAGTGAGTTTAGTTGAATAGGCCAGGCAAATTGCCATAGATAGGTTAGATTCACTGTTAATTAACACTATATGGGGAGGTTTGGCCAGGGGTGGTACAGTGATTAGAGAGCATTTAGAAATGCATGTGGGTATGTTTGGTTGTTTTTCATAGGAATATAAGGTGGTACAGAGGTGCTGTAACGGGCATTTGATGTGCAGGGGCCACACTGACCATACCAAATGTTGGGAAGGAACTCATTTATTGCTGGTAGGATTGCAAAATGGTACAGCCACTTTCGAAGACAATTTGGCAGTGTTTTACAAAATGAAACAGACTCTTAACCATATGACACATCCATTTCACTCCTTGGTATTTACCCAAGAGTTAAAACTTATATCCACACAAAAACCTGCACATGGATATGTATGGCAGCTTTATTTGTGATTTCCAAAACTTAGAAGTAACCCAGAAGTCCTTCAGTAGGTGAATAAAAACTGTGGTACATACAGACAGTGTATATTATTCACCTAAAAAGATGAGAGCTATCAAGACGTGAAGGAATCCTAAATGCACGTAACTAAGTCAAAGAAGCCCATCTATAAAGGCCACATGTTGTGTGCTTCCAATTATAGGATGCTCTGTTCATAAAACTATGGTGACAGTAAAATGACCAGTTCTTCCAAATCAGGGCAAGGGGAAGGATGAGTAGGTGAAGCACAGAGGATGTTTTAGGGAAGCAGAAGTCCTCTGTGTGGTACTGTGATGGTGGATACATGCCTTCCTGCCTCTATCCACACAGTGCACTGTGGACTTCCGGTGACTGAGAGTAGTCAGTGTTAGGTGAAAAGTGTACCGCTGGGGATGGGGTTTGGAAAATGGAGAGGTTGTGCCTGAGTAGGGGCTGGGAGGAGTATGGAATATCTCTGTATCTTCCTTTCAACTTTTCTGTGAACTTTCAGCTGCTCTAAAGGTATAAAGTCTTAGGAAAAGGTCAGTTTTTGGAGATGGAGGGAATATTAGCATGTTTAGATATGGGTTTACATGATTCGTTTCCAGAAGTTCTGCTGGTAAAGCAGAGCAGGCATTATAATCATCAAAATATTTAGGTGGCTCACTTGATAAGAATGCAAAAGGCAGGTTGAAAAAAATCAACATTTATAAAGCAAGATGATCAAAAAGTATCTCAGAATAAATCTAATAAATACAGGAAAGGCCTTTATGGAGAAAATGATAAAGCTTTATTGAAGGGCATTAAAAAGGATCTAAATAAATGGAAAGCTCTGTAGTTTGTAGATAATGCACAATGAGGCGTTCCCATAAAATTAATTTGTAAAAGTGAATGCAATTTATGTTTTATAACTTTTTGAGAAAAGTAAAATACTGAAAACTTGGGAGAATATTAAATAAATACTGTATAGACATCCCCTAGGTTCAAAATTGTTAATATGTTGGCATTCATTCGTATGTTTTCATCTGTGTTTTCTATTTGTTTTGTATCATTTGAAATTAAGCTGCAGATATGTAATACTTCAGTAGATATTCCCTATAAGTGACATTCTCATAAGTAAGCACGATATTGTTATTGTACCTAAGAAAATTATACAGTTCCTTAACATGCTCTCATAGCCAAGTCCCCCGTCACACCCCACGTCTCTGTGAGTATATAAGAGCCCTCTGCTTTTCTTTGCCCCAACATGGAGTTTCTAAGGGACCAGGCCTTTGTCTTCTGGAACACACCTATTCTGCATTTGATGGTTTCATGCGTAGTTTGACGTGTGCCTATCCCTTGTTATTTCCTGTAGATTGAAGTTAGCTTCCATGCTTAAGTCAGGTTAAGTGGTTTTGGCAGGAGGATTGACAGGTGTGTGCTTGACGTGTTTCTTACTGTGTTGCAGCAAGAGGCGTGTGTTAGGTTGTCCTAACGGTGGCGATGCTCGGTTGGCTAAGGCGGTGACTGCTGGGTCTCTACGGTAGAAAGGAATAATTTTCCCTCTGTGAGGTGTAGTTTGTGCAGTGTTAGTGTAATTTGGATAAAAACCCTAGTAGGGTTTTTTTTATGGAATGTGACAAATGGATGTTAGAAGTCACCTAAAAGTGTTCAGGGGCCAAGAAGAGCTGAGATAATTATGAACAATGGCAACTTTGGTGTCTTGTGTTTTGAGGGAGAGCTTTCCACATGCTCGGTATTGTTCTCAGTGTTCTGTGTGGATAAATTCACTGACTCCTCCCAGCTGTAGGTTCTGGTGTCAGACCCCTTTTTATAGAGGAAGAATTGAGGCGAAAAGGCATTAATGAATTTGTACAAGCCCACATGGCTAGTAAGAGACAGAGTCATGGTGTGAACCTGCATTCTGGAACCCATATGCATAAATAATAAAATTTTAAGACATCCCATGGAGTTGACAATATGAAAAACAAAAACACAGATTGAGAGAAAATATTTGCAATGAACATAACTACAAATGATCGGTACCCATAATATCCAAAAATATTTGTAATGCAACAAATTAAGAAAAAATTTAAATAAGCCATTTGAAAAATGAGCAAAAGGACCTTCTTGTTGAAAAGATCTTGATGAATAAAAGCAGACATAGTTCATCTCTGGGAAGATTATACTCTACCACTTGAAATGCTTTTTATTTAGAATAATAGTAAAAACCGAAAAAGAGAGTGTAAATGATGATGGAGAACCAGAGAATTCTTTGGACTTTTCTGAACACTTAAACCAACTTGAATTGTTGGCAACACATGGACACCTTGTTCCCACTGGTACCCAAAGTCTCTGGGTAGGCAGTTCTGATGAAGATGAGGAGCAAGATGAAAAAAAATGAAGTGTGGTGTCAATTGCAAGAACAAAACATGGAGAGAAGTCCAAACAAATCGCTGCTTTGGGCTGCTGAAAAAAAATCGGCTTACTACAGTGCAGAGACCACTTTCCGAGAAAGCCACTAATGCAAACACTAGAGATAAAGGTGAGTAGACCCCTCTTCATCTAGCAGCCTGCAGTGGACACTTAGATACCGCCCGTGAACGGGTCGCGCAAGGGGCGGATGTCCATGCAGTAACTGCGGATGGCTGGACACCCCTGCACAGGGCTTGTAAGCAGAACAATACCAGAGTGCTTCTTTCCTACTTCAGCATGTGGCAGATGTCAGTGCTCAGACATGGCCTCCTGACTCCCTTACATCTTGCTGCCGGGGACAGAGATAGCAAAGATACCCTGGAACTCCTCCTGATGAACTGTTATATCAAACCAGGCATTTGATATCACCAGGAGGACAAGTGTCAGTCACCACCTCTTTGTAATTGTGCGAGGCTGTACAAATTCTTCACCTCAGTTTTAATGGTTCTAGTAAGTTTCTTAAGTTTCTAAGAACCAGTGCCTCCTTTGTGTGTGATGTAAAGTATTTCCATTTTACAAAGTTGACATCAAAAGTCTTACTACAAAAAATCGGTGGTACTCATTATAATGTTCTTCCTAGTGAATTGCCTGACCTTGATGTCAGAATGTATTTGAGAGTTGTCTGGATATATCTTTAATGATTGCTGTGGAGTTTGTGATTTTTAGGAGAAATAATTTTAACTTATTTTTACTTAAAAGCTGGACATGGGTAGAACAGAAACTGAAGATAGTTTTGGTGCTAAATATGCTATATCCTGGATCTTTGTTGGGTACTTAGTATATTAATTTGTATTTTTAAAAAGTGAGGTAATTCCAAACAATTTAAAAGTCATAAATGATACTGGTTATAGCTCAGCTGTCTACTCTGTATTACCATAGCTAGTTGCTTTCACTCTAAGCAAACAAAAATAAATAAAATTGAAAAACGAAGGTCTTTGCAGCATCATTAGATGCTGTAGACTGTTTTGGAAAGCAGAGAGCTGGGCATTAAGTCCATGAATATTATATGTTGCCTCCCCTCCTGCAATTCCCACAGCTCTGTGCACAGTCCCACCTCCCGGGTTAGCCTGCCTGATTCTTATTCTCACAGGGACTTGCACAGGACTATTCCTTGGTCCAGGAGATTATAATACAAATGCTACCCAACTGGTTTACCTGCGTAATCCGGCAGGGTTGGCCTCTAATATCTTGAGTTCACCAAAAGTATTGGTTTTCCAAGGTCCTCAGTTATTTCAAACCATTACAAGGGCAAAGTGACAAGGGTAAGGAATTCTAAATGTAAGGGGGTGATGATTATATTGGGACTAGAATCACCAAGTGGCTCAGGTTGAAAAGAAAATACTCATAGTGTGGATAGTGATGAAAAACACATATTCAAGAATATGCAAGTTTTGACAAAAAAAGAATGAGCAAAGGACATGAATGGATCACTCTCAGGAGACACCCAAAGCCAGTGAACACATGAAAATATACTTATCTTCCCTGGAGTCGGGGAAGAGCAAATTGAACCCGCAAGGGGCCACATTAGACATCTAAAACACCAAGTGACTTTTAAGACTCCAAACCCATAAGATAAGTTAGGAAAGCAGTATAGCAATACTTCATAAGATTGAATATTTGCATACCTTGTGACCTTGCACCTTATGGGTATGTGCCCAAGAGAAATCTGGCGCATATTACAACAGTGATTTGAAGAAGAGAAAAGTACAGATAAAGGAAAGATAAATAAACTAGTTTATTCATACTTCAATGCAATATTTTGCAATGTTCAAAATGAATGAATTACAGGTCTTAGCATGTAACCACAACCACATGTGTGAAGACCAGTAAATCTAAAAACATGTTAAATAAAATGAGTAGGTGGCAAATAGTTACATATAATATGTAATCATTTACATAAAATTTACATACTTTTAGAATACAGAATTGTAATGCCTACTTTTTTTGATCTATGCATATATACAGTACAGCTATAGAAACAAGCACAGAAAAATATTTACTAACTTCAAGACGGTAGTTGCTTTTGGGGAGGAAGGAAGGAAAATAGATGGCAATAGGATTAGAGCAGAGTTTAGTTCTATTTGTAATGTTTGGTCTGTTTTTTATTTTTTGGTGCAGGGGATTGAACCGAGGCCCTTGCACATGCGAAGCACACAATCTATCACTGAGGTACTCTCTCAGTCTGTGAAGTTTTATTTTTTAGAGGGGGAAAAAAAACAGTGCTCTGAAAAAAATATGGCAAAATGTTAAAATCCAAGTCTTGATGGGTTTCAATTCTATTATGGTTTGTATGTTTGTAACATTTCATGATTTAGAAATTAAAATATATTGGGTCAAGAATAGGACACGTTTTAGTGTTTAGATTTCCACCGTGTTACAAGCAGATTTCACTGGGTAATTGTTGCTTTTATCAAAACGTGTTTCACAATGTCCTACAGTTCATTAAAGTTGGAGGGAAAACAGCGTCTCCAGCTGGCCTTGTTTGTTAGGATGGAAGAGAGCTTCCTTGTGTTAAGTTGCCCCTCAGGATAGAGCCCATAATCTCCTTTATACTGGTTTTCTATAATTACATTTGGCAACATAATTAAAAAAAATAAAGGCCCTTTATGTTGAAGCCAGAAGCATACTCTATTAACCATCCAGCTAAGGGCCACAGTTGACAAAAAGCTTTGTCTAATTAGTCTGATTGTCACAGTGTGTTAGGATCGGACTGTTGGGAAGTAATGACTCTTTCAGGAAATTGGACCCCTTTTGGAAACTTATAGCTGATGGGAGGAGCTGGCTGGTTCTGCTGCTGCTCATCTGGAGATGTGGTTTCCCGAGAAAACCAAGAGAATAAGAATACTCAAGAGTATTTGGTGCCAATAAATGTTTGGGGATTAGGGGCTGGAGTGGTGGCTCGGTAGTTATGCACTTGCCTGGCATGTGCAAGTACACAGGTTCAAACCTCAGCACCCATGTACACAGCCAAGTGTTAGAGCAACGAAAGCCATTGAAAAACTCAATAAAAAATTGATTCTCTCTGTCTCTCTCTCACTGTCCTTCTTTCTTTTTTTTTCTTTTTTTATTGCAATTTTTTTTTATTCAATAAACATGGTCTTACAACAGGAGGGGTTCCGCATCATACAATTAAGAACAAAAGTGTAGTGACAGAACAAGCCAATATTGGTGTCAGACCATGGTTTCCCCCTGGGTTCCCCATGGTTCCATGTTTCACTTTACTTAAGCCCCAAGTTAACTGGACTTCTTGTGGAAGTCAGAGGTGCCTCTCAGGTTAGATTCCCCCATACTACCTCCCTCTGGTCACCTTGATGTCCTTCCCATTCCCTTCCCCCCTCCCTAACCCCCTCCCTACATCCTCCAGGAACCTAAGCACAGTTCCCCATGATCATGTAAAAATTCATACATGCTGAGTTAATTGATAGGTTAGTCATCTAATGTACTAATTCTGCTTATATTCTAGCATCCACAAATGAGAGAAAACATTCAGCCCTTGAGTCTCTGAGTTTGGGATACTTCACTTAGTAAAATTTTTTCCATCTCCATCCACTTGGCTGCAAATGCCATAATATCGTTTTCTCTAATAGTCGAGTAGTATTCCATTGAATATATGTACTGCAGTTTTTGGATCCACTCATCAAGTGAGGGGTGTCTAAGTTGGTTCCATAATTTAGCTATAGTAAATTGATCTGCTATAAACATTGATAGTAAGCCGATTGATTGTATCTCTTTGGGGAAGATACCCAGGAGTGGGACAGCTGGGTCAAAAGGCAGTTCCAGCCCTAATTTTTTGAGGTGCTTTCCAGAGTGGCTGAACCAGTTTGCTGTCCCACCAGCAATGTGACAGAGTTCCTCTTTTCCCACAGCCCCTCCAGCATCTGTCATTGTTTGTATTCTTTATTTTTGCCACTCTGACCCGAGTGAGGTGGTATCTCATTGAAGATTTGATTTGCATTTCTCTTATTGCTAGTGATGTAGAGCATTTTCTCATATGTTTATGGGCTTTTTGGACTTCCTCCATTGAGAAGCTTCTTTTTAGTTCCATATCCCATTTATTAATTGGGTTATTAATGGTTTTATTATTTAATTTTTTGAGTTCTTTGTATATTCTGGATATTAGCCCTCTGTCCGAGGTGTAGCAAGCAAAAATTTTCTCCCATTCTGTAGGTTCTCTCTTGACACTCTTGACTAAATCCTTAGCTGTGCAAGGCTTTTTAGTTTAATTGCATCCCATGCGTTTATTCTCTGTCTCTCTCTCTCTCACTGTCCTTCTTTCTTAAAAAAAAAAAAAGTTTGGGGACTAAATGACCCTATCACTTTTTCCTTTTTTAAACCAAATGTTGATGGTTAAGCCCATGCCATTTGCTACAGGTTGGCTAATGTGGAAAACAGCCTCATATACATAAATCAAGAAATGCAAAATGAAGTAAGTGACCTTTAGGTACTCAGCCGCAGGTAGAAAGTTATTTATCCCATATCCAAAATTTATGAGGCTTTTTATTTTTGCAAGTTATAGCAAATGGTCTCCACCAGGTGTTTTGCTGCTAGCTTCAGACTGAAGCCATCTGCTAAAAACCTTTGTTTTTGCTGGAATTAACTGGGTACCATTAGATGTTTAAAGACGGAGATTGCTGGACTCGTTCAGCGCTCCATGCGTGTCGTCTTTCCGTTACCATGAGGAAACATTACTATGGAAACATCACTGTGCGGAAACCATTCTGCTAATCTTGTCACACGTGTTATTTTCTTTAATCCTTGCAAGAACTCAATGAGGAAACTGAGATTTAGAGAGCTTTAATAATGGCCTGTGAACAGCAGAATTTAGCTCAAAACCACGTTAGTCTGATACTAAAACCTGTGGCCTCCGCACTGACCGTCAGGGAACTGTGCCTGTTGTCCGTTTCCCCCTGTGTGGTTTTGTATGGTTCTCAGTTCTTAAGGATACCCTCAGGAGGGCATAAAAAAAAATATTAAGTTAATACTTTACTGTGTTGGGAATAAACATAATGTTTTACAGCTTTTATTTATTTATTTTTGTGTGTGTGTAGTCTGAGTCAATAACAGGCTAAAATAGTGGCTAGGCATTTTATTTTTAATCAGCGATTAAATGCGTGAGTATCTTCAAATTTTTATCATTTCATTTTTCCCTCTTGTTACTGGGGCATTATAGTTGTACATATCGATGGGATTTGTTACATATTTGTGCATGGTTTCTGCATGGTAATTTCATGTTTAAGTTAAAACATTTTAAAGCAAGTAAATCATGCTATTAAACCCTTGAATATGGAAAAAGTGCTTAGAACCTTTTGCTGCCTGCCCTGTTCCCACAGCACTCTGGATTCCCTGGGGTGGCGATCCTCTGTCTTGTATTTCTTTTCTTTTTTTTTTTTTTTAAAGAGAGAGGGACAGTGAGAGAGACAGAGAAAGAGAGAAACAACTTTATTTAGTTTTTCACATGGCTTTAGTTGCTCCAACACTCAGTTGTGTACATGGTGCTGGGGTTTGAACCCGGGTCCTCATGCTTGCCAGGCAAGCGCTGAAACCACTGAGCCACCGCTCCAGCCCCTGTCTTGTATTTCTTAATTGATAGGTGGTCTCCTCCATCCCACCTGCTTTGACTGTTCCCTGCTCTTTCCCTGCACTAACCACTAGCCAGGCCCACAGGCTATGCTCAGGAGCTGTGTCTGATCTGGAGAATGAATGAGAACTCTGAGCAGAGCCCTGAAAAGAGAGGCTACAAAGAGCAGGAAAGTGGAATCTCCGTTTTAGGACTATGTAATTCTCTATTCTGCAGAATACTTCCTCCCAGGTTTTTTTCTTTCTGGTTTTTTTTTTTTTAAAGAGAGAGGGACAATGAGAGAGAGAAAGAATCAGATTTTATTTAGTTTTCCATGTGACTTTCATTGCTCTGACACTTTGTTGTGCACGTGGTGCTGGGGTTTGAACCCTCATCCTTGTGCGTGCCAGGCAAGCGTAACCACTGAGCTGCCACTCCAGCCCCCTCCTGTATATCTTTGCCACTCTAAAGAAGACAGCAGAGATGTCACCCTGCCTCACTCAGTAGTGGCAAGAAGGTGGCAGGACTCCCCACTCACATTTCACTTCTGTACTGGGAGCGTCCTTCTGTCTGGACAGGCTTCTTTCTGTTTGCATCTCAGTCATGCCCTTTACAGAATACTCATTTTTAAAAGAGTGAGTATTAGGTATGAGTTATTTTTAATTACTGTCACTGGTGTATGTAATTTGAAAATTAATGTTGCTGTAATTATATTGATATACTGCATAGTTATTCCCAGCTTTTTAGTCAGACAAATTAAGCCTGTCTTTATGAATTCATCTTCAAAGCCTCAAAGTGGTTAAGAAATCAGGAGTACGCAGAATTAAAGCCTTTGTTCTGTGGTTAATTTAGCATGAGTTAGCAAATGTAATTGATTTTAAAAACGTGGCATCAAGATTAGATCTCTCTTCAAGGAGAACTTTTGGGCTCTGTTCTCTTTTGCCGGAGGTTTCTAATTTATAACAGGCAACTCATCTGGGTCACATTCAAAATCAGAATTAAAGTGATTTGTTTGGGTATTTTGACAAGGAGCTAAATACTTTAAATAGGTGACATTTTCCTTTGGGACCACAGATGCCCTGATTTTGAAAAAGAGAGAGGTATGATCTTGCTTACTGTTGTAATTCTTATACTTAAATTAGTACCTGGCCTGAGATTAAGTGGTCAGTATTTTTTTAAAACACTTGAGTGAATAAAGGTTTTTGGTCAATGGAATAGAAAAACGTGTATAATCTTTTGATTTCTCCAGTTTTGGAATGGTTCATCCATTCCTCTCTGCCTGTTATTCTGCATTGTAGCTCCTATGCTGTGTCCTCTGCCCTTCCTGGTTCCCCCTTTGGCTTCACCTGGTGCCTCTGGGCAAAGACTCCCGGGTCTGTACTCTTGTTATATTTGGTGTATTCCTCCTGGGAAGGACTCTGAAACTCATCACCCTTGACAAATCATTCCTGCTTCCTAGTGGACTGTAGTGAATAAGTCAGATCGGGTGAGCTGGAGAAGACAGCTGGTAAACCCTGAATGCCAGGAAGTGATCGCTGTGCTGGGGACACGGAGTGCGGAGGGCTAGCACAGGGGAGGAGAGGCAAGGCTAGGCCTGACCCGCCCAGATCGCCTGCTGTCTTCCTGCTCCTGTCCTTGACCTCTGTACCTATATTTGTCCAATCTCTCCTATCTAAAGCTCCCTTTCCTCTCTGGTTTGTGTGGCTTCGAGGTGCCATCTACATCTGGGCTTCACATGGCCTCAGACTGCCAGAGCACCTGCAAACATTGGACCTGCTGTCTATCCCTCGGCTGTCCATCCTGGCCATGCATCCCTGCAGGATCTGGCTCGCTCTTCCCTTGCTGCCTGTCCACCTGCGATCGTATGCGCTAACGGTGCTGCACTTTTCTTAGGTCTGGAGGATATCTTCTTTTCTTTCTCCTTTGAGTTGTTGGGCATGCTCTGATTGGAATAGTCCTCCTTCCACCACTCTTGCTGGCTGAATCCTGTTTGTTTTTCGGCAGCCTGGACCTCCCTTCTTCTGAGGCTGTTTCCTGACTCCTCCTCATCCTGGGTCAAGACCTTTTGCACGCCCACAGCATCATATATTTCCGATTGTGCATTCTGAGCATTTGAAACACTCCCATCTTTTCCTGCTCCTCTCTGCTTAGACTGAGATTGATGAGTGCGTCCCTGTTGGTTTCTGGGCCTTGAATGTTTCCATTCTGTCCCAGTTCACCACAACCCGAGGTTCTGCGTGAGAGCTGTGCCTTTTGGAGCTGACTTCCTGCATCCGGTCTGCTGCTCCTGTCCACTCTGCATGCATCTGCCAAGCTAGGGTGTTTGGGGTGCTGATTTGCTAGTGTCCCTTTCCCATCACGAGGCCTCTGGGCCTGTGTAGTTCATTGCTCCCTCTGTTCTCGTACTCCATAAGGAAACCAGCAAGGGGCCTGGAGTGGTGGCTCAGCGGTAAAGGCGTTTGCCTGGCATGTGCAAGTACGTGGGTTCAAACCCCAGCACCCACGTACACAACTAAGTGTCATACACAACTAAGTGTCAGAGCAATGAAGGCCATGTGAAAAACTCAATAAAAATTGATTCTCTCTGTCTCTCCCTCTCTTTTTCACTGTCCTTCTCTCTTTAAAAAGAAAAAAAAAAAAGAAAAGAAAACCAGCAAGCACTTGGCACCAGGTGTATTTCTAACCCTATTAAAGGCACCATCATTTCCTGATGACTAAGTTGGACAGCTTGACAGTGTGCAATTCCCCCCACCCTCACTCACTAAGCCTAAATTTTATCAGTTGCATTTTTGCAACAGGACACTAAGGGAGGGAAGTAAACCACGGGAGCTGTGGGCCACACCAGGTATGTTGGCTTGGCGGTGGAATGCTTGCTGAGCATTTGTGAGGCTATGGGTTCGATCGCCAGCACCGCAAGTGCAAAGCAAAATAAAAACAAACCAAAACCCAGAAAACACACCAGATGTCACAGGTAGATTCCCCTCATATCCACCCTGCGAGTGAGCCTTAAATTTGTCTTCTCCTCTCTTTTCCTCCCATTGCTGCCTCAGTGTAGACCCACTTCAGCGTTTGAACGCTTGTCATCCCATCTAACTGGCCCCACCCTCCACTTCTTTCTCCTGGCCTCTGTTTGTGAGGATCAGATGAGAAAATAGACACTAACGAGCTTTCTGACCTGTAAACGTGTGTCAGTCACCCCCTCCGAAGTGGGGCCTCACAAAGGCTCCTGCCTGCTCAGCCTTCTGCCCTGGATCCCCCAGCCCAGGCTTGCTGCCACCGACGGGGGTGTTTGCCTGGAAATGCCTCTCTGCGTTTGCACTCAGCGTATTGTACTGCGTACCGTGTTGTTTATGAGCTTGTCCCTTTCCTGAGCTGCTTGGGGCCAGGACTCCTTTTCCTTCATCTCTGTGCTTACATCTAACTTCTCCCAGCCCAGGGTGGTGCCTGTCCCCCAGACTTCAGTAGCCTTGTCCCTCCCGTCTCCACGTGCTAAACGCTCCCTAGCTAGCTGGTCCCCTTCTGCCCCACTCCTTGAAGTTCAGTCTTTGGCTCAGAAACACAGGTGCCATCCAGGAGCTTCTAGTTGCAGCTTAGGAACTTCAGAAAAGATGATTCTGTTTTTATTTCTGAACACAGGTGCTTGCCACCGGGCTCAGTGGGCTCTACTCCTCCCTGCCCACCAAGCTGGAAGAGAAGGGCGAGGAGTGGCACTGCCTCCTGAAGGACGACTGGCTGCTGCTACCCTCCCTCGCGCAATTCATGAACTCCCTGGAGTTCTGCAATGCTGTCACCCAGGTACTGGGGCACGGCCGCTTGCTGCGTCCCACCCTTCAGTTCTAATGCGTGTTCGTGGAATATCGCTGCTTTGCTTTCAGCCCACCGAATGCTCTGGAAGGAGCCAAAGTGTTGGTATTGTAGGTTTCTGGGAAGTTTCAAATGAGAAAAAAAATGAGATTATCTCCTCTACAGAATGTGTTAATTCTGTTTTGATTATCCACTTACCCATCAAAAATAAGTTCAGGCCTGACTCATTAAATAGATATTTTTAGGCTTTTAAGTACTCCAAATTATAACACTTTTACTTTAAGGTCTTCTTGGGAGTCTACAAAGTAAAACACTTTATTTTGCCTAATGGTGCATACCACATAAAGAATATTGTTATCCCAATTGAATTTGGAAGAAGTTAACCATCTTCTTAGCAACACAAATTAAATTTGCTTTGAAATTGGCCTGCTTAGGGGAAAAAAAACAGCCACTGAACTCTTGTATATTTGGCTTCCTGATTAGATTTTTACTTTTGCATTCCTTGTTACTGTCTTCAATAAAAATCAGATTTTATATATATTTAAGGATGTAGTAGATTTTCATAAAATGTTTTACTTCTGTGCAGCTTAAATATTACCTTAATATTGGATTTATTAAGAAATTGTTTTTTTTAATGGTGATTGTAGGATTCAAACTCTTAGTTATAATCTGCTTATCTACCAAATAAAGAAATAGCATCTGGAAGAAAATGCAAGTAAATTACTTTAGTTCCATCTCGTTTTTATTGTTAAGTCAGGGGAAGTTTTATTTATATATAAAATGAATGGATTACATTTTAAATTATTTTTTTCTTTAATAGTATAGCCTATCAGGATTTTCTTGCAGAGTGTATGGAAATAAAAACAATGGAGCTACCATTAGTTCCTCTCCAAATGGGGAAGGAGGGAGAGAGGGAGAGAGGAGAGAGAGGAATGGACATTATCGGTAAATTAGGCGTCTAGCCTTGCTTCCGTAGAAATTGCTTTTTACTTTATTTTTAATTTTTTTTCCTGGGAGAAGGAGAAGTAAAGCTAATGAGCATGGCAAAGAACTGGGAAATTATATATTTCATAGTATATTTTTAAATTGAATTGATAGATTGTGTGTGTGTTTCTTGGGTCGGAACCCCAGGGCCCTGCATCTGCTAATAAGCAGACTCTAGCCCTGAGCTATATCCCCAGCCTGCCATATGTTTTTAAGAGTTTTTATTTGAGGATTTTACTAGAAAGGTTACTTATCATAGTTATTGGTAAAGGGTTATGCATGCTGAGTATATTTTGAAAGTTAGATATGGGAAGTATTGTACTTCCAATAATGTTTTCTGCTTTTGAACGTTTTCTATTTTTTAATGAAAATATTTTCCAAATTCCTTCCTTTCAAGCATAAATGACTATCAGAAAATGTATCTTCAAAATGAGAAAATTCTTTCTGCTAGCAAAATAAGTATATTTAATTAGCTGTTTTGACAGTTATGCTCTTTTTAAATTAGTCACAATCGAGATGGGATCTAGAGGAAGTTAGGGGGTGAAAGTTATCCTTTGCAGTTTGTTGATTTTAATTTATGAATTCTTATACATATTCAGTTTATTGCCTACTTTCCCCCAAATAGTCTCTTTACGATTACTGATGTTTTCTAAATTTGAAAGTCCAACTTCAGCTAGGCTATTTAGACTAGCTGAAAAAAATTGATAAAAAGAAAACCCCATAGGAGTGTGAGGTCTGAATTATTCTTTATTTTTTTCAAGTTGGTAAAAGAATTTTATTATGTGACTTAGGGAGGTCTGAATTGTTCTTTCAGTGCTGGATAAATGACCAAAATTTGGTTTTCATTTTTTAATTGAGCATGTAAAACAGAAATGCCTGATTTTAAGAAGACCGAAAGATTGAACTTTTTCACGATTGCCTGTTTTTTGTCTCAGGTGGCACACCCCTTGATTCGCAATCAGCTTGTCAATTACATTTACAACGGCTTCTTGGTGCCAGTCTTAGCTCCTGCTCTTCATAAGGTCAGTGATTGGCAAATGTAATCTTCTGATTATAGCAAACCAGTGGAAACCAAGGAAGGTAAACACAGTGTAATTGGCCGCATGATGTCCTGAACCCTATTTGTCTTCTTGTTCCATCCATACCTCTTAGCAGTATCAAACATAGGTCTTAAAAATAGCCTCGGTGTCTGGAGTGATGGAATACAGCCTCCTAAATGTCAAGTAAGGTCAGTCCAGAGGCGCCTTGGCAGGAGGTCCCTGACTCTTATGCCTGTTTAGTTTGTCAGCGGAGGCTGCTTGGACTCTGTTAAGCTGTCTGCTGAGGCTGAGTCCGTCACAGCGATTACAAGGCCTGGGCAGGCCTGGAGAGGGGCATTGGTCGCACAAATGTGGATTTGCCATCTCTTTAATAGAACATGATTTTCTATTCTAACAATTTTGTGACAGCGAAAATTAAAGTGAAGCCAAGTTAAGGTCCCATCAAAGGTTGGCCGTCTCATTAGCACAGCTCTGAATTCCTTACGGCTCTCATTTTATGTAATCAGTCAACTGATATCTTTTCCATTGTGAGCTGTTATGAGACCCCGATGGACCTAGAATTCTAATCTTAAGGAGTTCTTTATTTTTTTGCTAAGTGCAGAGACTTGGGTAGTTTTTAGTTTGTAGGATTTTTGTCAAGCTTTTGCAATTGCCATCGCTGATAAGAAGACAAGCCATGAGCAACGTGTCTATTGTTTGGATGAAGTGGTCACCTGTCTCCATGCAGGAGTTCCATTTATAGGCTCTTGTTTTACAGAATCCCTGACGGCAGCAGCTCTGTGGCCTGGCTGTTCGTGTCGAGGTTGTTTCTGATGTAGAGTGCAGGTCCTGATGGAAGATATTTCTCTCTTACCAAGTTCAGTGCCTTTTGAGCCCAGTGGCCACATTTTCCAAAACAAATGAGTACTTGATCTGCCTTGAACCTGCTTCTAGGTTCAAGAGGTAATCTTGGTTGTGGTTTAGATATCAAAATACTGAGATTTTTAGTGGTGTATGGGCACAAAGAGAACAAGACTGTGAAATTGAATCTGTCTTAGAAGATCTAGGGCATGTCTTTGGAAAGTGCAAGCCTTGCATTTGTTTCGAGGCAGTCCTTCTGTTGGTCAGCATTTTGTTGTTTGGTGATGGGTGGGTATATTGTGTGGAAGGTCCCTAAGCTGCTGTGTGGAGGGAGTTTCTACATCAGAAGAGCACAGCAGTGCTATTGAATTTCTCTGCAGTGTTTCTTCAAGACTTCCTCACATGATTGGACTCTCCTCCTCATTTATTCCTACCCTTTTCCTCATCGATGGATTGACAAAATAATTACTGTAACAGTGACAATTATTATAATTGTTATTTGTTCAGGATATTTTATTATAATTAGCATACTTTAATGTTACAAATATTAATGACAACTTTTAAATTTTATTTTTTTTAAAGAGAAAGGGATGGTGAGAGAGAAAGAGAGAGAATCAATTTTATTTAGTTTTTCATGTGGCTTTCATTGCTCTGACACTTGGTTGTGTATGTGGTGCTAGGGTTCGAACCTGCGTCCTGGTGTATGCCAGCCAAGTGCTGGAACTGCTGAGCCACCGCTCCAGCCCTGTAATGACAACTTTTTTTTAATACTTTAGTAGAGTACCATGAGATGTTTTGATACACATATACATTGCATAATGTTTACATCAGGTTAAACATATTAAACATATTCCTCAAACATCTTCTCATTTATCATTTCTTTATGGTGAAAACTTTCAATGTCCTTCTGCTTCCTTTTTTTTTTTTTTTTTTTTTTAGAGAGACAAAGAGAGAGAGAGAGAAACAGTTTTTATTTAGTTTTTCATGTGGCCTTTGTTGTTCCGAGACTTCGTTGCGTACGTGGTACTGGGGTTCAGACTCGCCACCCACACATGCTGGGCAAGCGCCATAACCACCGAGCCACCGCTCCAGCCCCTCTGCTTGCTTTCTGAAGTGTACAGGTCGTTATTGTTGTCTGTGGCCACCCTACCATGCAGGAGCACACCAGAGCTTCCTGGTCCCGGCTAATTGTAACTCGGTACAGTGACAGCTCCTCATCCCCAACTCATCCTCCCACAGAGCCACTGGGAGGGTCCCACTGGGCTCACTCCTAATTTACCCTTAACATTTTAGTTATTTGACATCAGTGTAGGCAGTTAATAGAGGTGAACACATTCTGTCTCATAAATAATGTAAATAAATTAACATTTTAAAATTTCCCTATATCAGGGCTACGGTAGTGGCTCGGCGATTACAGCGCTTGCCTGGGCACGTACATGGGTTCAAACCCCAGCATCCACGTACATAGCTAAGTGTCAGAGCAACAAAAGCCATGTGAAACACTCCATAAGAATTGATTCTGTCTCTCTCTCTCTCTCTCCCTCTCTCTCTCTCACTGTTCCTCTCTCCTTAAAAAAAAAATTCCCCACATCATAACCAGTACCCACACATAGATTCCCACAGTATTTCTTAACCAGAGGCGAAGTCACTACGAACATTGTGGGTGGCAAAAGGCGGGGAGTGAAGGCCGTGTCCCCTGATCGCTCCGCCCTGTGTTTGCCTTTGCAGGTTGTCCTATAATGAGCTTTTCTTCAGCCGCGCGCCGTGGGCTGGCCATTCATTCTGCTGTGTTAATACAAAGGGGTACTTGTTTTTTTTTTAAGGGTTGCGTAGTTTTCTGAGGTGTGGACACACAGGTCCAGAATTCCTCATCTGCAACTTGAACTTCAAACAGCTCTAAAAATGGAATGTTTTCTTATAATTCATTTGGCATGCGATCTAACCTTTTGCTGAACTCATTTGGTGTCCAGCCCTACCTGACCCATCTCAAGGCTGTTTACTTTAATCCGCTCGTATTAATGCTTGAATGCTTTGTGGAAAATATTACCATATTTGGTGGTAGAGTACTGTCCCAGACCTCCTGGGGATGTTATATCAAATATGGCAGATGCACATATCACTTTCCTAAAAGTTTTGAATTTGAAAATGCACATGGTTTCGAGGGTTTTGGAAAAGGGGTTGGAAGTGTTTTTGGACATCTGGGAAAGGACAAATTTTTCAGATAGGTTGAAGTCATACTGTGTAAAAGTCACATTAAAGAAAATAATGCAATATTAACATAGGCAAGAAGGAATTAAACTCAGCCACAGATAAGGATATCAGTTCTACAAAACTGGTAATTTTTTTTTTTTTTTGCTTTCGAATGATGGGACAGACTTTATCCAATAAGAGCTACTTTCCTTGTGTCAGCGTTTAATTTGTCAAAGCTAATATTTCAAAGCCTTGTACTCATTGGCATTAGCCTGGGTTCTCAGAGAAGCAAACACCAAGACAGAATGAAATGAACAAGATTTTCATTTCAGAGAAAATAGGATTCAAGATGGAGAGGTCTGGGAGAATTTGCAGACTGCACCGCCATTATGACTCAAGTGTGGGTGAGAGTGAGAGGATTTGGCTGGAGTGTCTCAGACTGCAGTGCCATCAGAGGAGGCCCATACCTGTCAGGAATGGGTCTGCCTGGTTCACTCATGCAGGCCTTGGAGAGAGCAAAGAGAGGATTTCTGAGTGGTCAGTGACACTCCCTGTGGCTGGAGGTCCAGAGGTGATTTCCATGGTTTTCCTAATTGTAGATGTGGAAAAGATGGACATGTATATATAAATTGATGCACCTCCTTCCTGATGTGCTGAATATTCCAGAGTTGAAATGCATCCCTAATGCTCATTTGGTCAGGATTCACCTGATGAAGGAGGTTATCCCATCAGTCATGATGATTATGATGTAGTCAAAATGTCAGAATCTTAGTGCTGAAGTCACCAATGTGTGTCTCTTGTTTTCATCTTGAGTGCGAGACAAGATGTTATCCTCACACGGGGATCCAGGTGGATGAAAACCTTCACTGTCTGGAACTAACATCACCCATGGAATGTCAGAAGGGAGAGAATATAGGGTATGGCCCGGTGGCTCCTGGAGCTTTTGTATGGAAGTGACACGTGTCATTCCTGTTCGCGTTTCATTGTCTGGAGCAAAGCAACTTACCAGGCTCCATCTGACTTCAGGGAGAAGGGCAGTTCTACCATGATCATCAGCCCTAATAACTGTCATTTATATTTTGTCAGTCAGAGCCCCACTAGGAACAGGCGGCCTTCAATTTGGGTAGTGAGGGGAGCTTAATAAGTGGTTTGGTTAGTTACATGAGTGTGGTGCTCCAGTGATTTATCTCTGCGTAATAAACTATCCCCAAACTTGGTGACTTAAAACAGTCATTGATTATTAGCATAAATCGTACCTCTGGCTTGGGACTTAAGATGGGGGTAAACTCATTTCTGTTCTATGATGTCTGGTGCCTGAACAGCTTTGGGCTTGGACAGAAAGAGGGGGCTGGCTTGGGCTTCATTATGATTTGGACCCAGAATGTCCTCCCAGAGCGCTTGTGTTAGGGAATGCAGCAGTGTCTAGAGGTGTAACGACTGGATCAGGAGGGCTTGACCTCCTCAGTGGATTAACCCACTTGATGGATCAATAATTCTAATGGACTTACTGGGAGCTGGCGAAAACTGTAGACAGGTAGGGTATCCACCTACTTGTGAGGAAGTAGGTCATTGGGGTGTGGCCTTGGGAACTTTATATGTCCACCTCCGTCCCCCTTTCCCACCTGCCAACCCCTTTCTCCCCCTGCCCTGCTTCCTGGGTGCCGTGAGCTTCCCTCCTCCATGTCCTTCTGCCATGATGTTTCTTCCTTGGAGCCAGCAGACCATGGCCTGAATGCTCTGAAACCATGAGCCAAAACAAATCTTTCCTTCTCTAACTTGTTTTTATGAACTATTTTGGTCATAGCAATGAAAACCCGAGAGTAACAGGCTTCCTCCCAGCATGGCAGCCTCAGCTACTTGAGCTTCTGGTATTATCTGAAGTCCCAGGACTCCAAGAGTGAGTGGTAGACGCAGGTTTGGCTCTGGAACCTGGAACAATATCACTTCTGGCGATGTTTTTGTTCATAGTAGGACAAAGCCTACCTACTTTCAAGGGGAAAGGATGTAAATTTCATGTCTTGATGGTGAGAGTGTTAAAGAATTTGTAGCCATCTTCTGGGAAGGTTTACTGTGGTTACCACCCCTAGGTCTGAACGTGTGTTTAATGAGTCAGAGAGGAAGTTCATGGAAAGGGCTATGAATTCAGTCATGGGTCACCACCAGCCTGAGGCAACCCCTCAAAGAAGGAGTAAGAAATCGCTGCGCTCCAGTCTCCTGTTGGAATCCCACTGCATGAACCCAAGTGGAGATCAGATGGCAAGGGACCTTGGAAAAAGTTGGCCCATTGGGTCAGCTAAGGTTCAGAGCAGGGCGGGAAGGTGGAGAGGAGATCCAGAGGGGCACACGGGGGCACTCCAGCATCTCAGCATTCATTGGCAGGTGTGGCTGGCACCCGTAGAGCATGTTTGCACTTACTGCCTACCTGTAGGAAGGGTGCCTCCGGTGCACACTTTTCTAGAAACACCTTTGAATATTTGCTTTGTATTTTATAGTTATTGCCTAATTCTGTATATTGACCTTTGTCCTCTGGAACCTAAAATCATAGAGCTAAATGTGGCTGGTGAAATGCTAACAGCATATTAGATGTGACTATGCAGTGACTGAACACCTAAATCACAAGTCACCATCGCCAACCTGGGCTTATCATTACATGGATTCACGCAGAGGCAGGGCGTGTAGCCCAACAGCACTGGACCGTGAGCCAGAAGGTCTGGGTCCCAGTTTGGGCTACAGTTTACACAGGTTACACAGTTTACTGCTGTGTAACCTTGGGCAGAGTTTTTGACCTCTCCTGTTTCCTCTATTGCACAATGAAGATACTAATACTCCTCTTTCCTCCATAGAGGTTGTGAGGATCAAACAGGAGCACATTCTGAAAAATCCTATGCTATGATAGTTCCTCCAGGACAAACCCTGCCCTGTCATATGCAGTAAAAAGATAATAAGGAGATTAGGCCATCTCCACATGCAGAGCACTCCACCAGACCCCGTGGAGAAGGAAGGTGTCTGCAATACCCTCTTATCTCCACGGGGTTTATAATCTGGTACCCGGGAGCCTGGCATGTTAAAGCAAGAAGGACTAGAATAATCACTGTGGTGGAAAAAAAGGCCAGGGTGGGCAGCAGGTGTGGGGCGGATGCAGCAGGGTGAGCAGTTGGGGCAGGCTGACCTTGTGCCCAAGCTTGAAGGCCAGCAGGTGGGGAGGGTGTTTGGGCAGAGTGCTTGTAGGAGCCCAGGCGTGGTGCAGCACGTTTGCTTGAAAGCATCTCAGCAGCGCTGGGGTGTGCAGAGGTGATCAGGGAATGCAGACCCGAGGCAGGTGAATGCTTCCCTCCATCGTGAGCAGTGCAGAGGGCGCCAGATGATGAGGGGCTCAGGAACAGCCTGGTGATGACAACATAAGGTAGCAAGCGTGCCCCTGCATCTTGGGGTGGTGAACCGGGAGGAAGGGGGTTCAAGAGAGCTGGGGAGGGTCCAGGGGAAGAGGATGGGAAAGCAGCGATAACAGGATGAATGGTCCAGAAGAGAAGACTTCCCCAGCCAGAAGACTCCTCCTGCCCACTTGAGGGGCGACTGCTGCTGCCCTGGTTCAGCTTCAGCCTTTTCCTTGGCAGGTCAGCGAGTGCACTTGAACATTTGCTCACCAACACTGGGATTTTGAACAATGGCCTTATGACGTCTGACTCCCTGGTCCTGAGTTGTCTCTCCCTGTCCCACTCTGAACTTCCTGAGTTCTCCTTTGGAATCTGTCTCCTGCGCTGACTTAACTTCCTCCTTCCCTGAAGTGTGAGCGTGTCGCAGGACTGTGGAGCGACCCTCCTGACCATGGATCAGCTCTGCACAGATGCCCTGAGAGTCTGCTGAGCCTGCCATGGATCTCTTGCCTGTTGTTCCCTTCACCCCCACAACGTCCCTTTCTCCCCAGTCCAGATAGCTTATCCTCTGCCCTCCTCCCCCTCCTCTTCCTCCTCCTCCTTTTTTTTTCTTTAATAATTTCATTCTTCCTAGTTACCTGGCCTTGAAACCTTGCTTATTCTCTCAGCCTTTCTCTTACTCTCCCTGATGAACACCAGCCTTCTTTGAATTCGCTCCTTTAATCCACTTTTCGTTTCTTCTCCCAACAGTGCCACTCTGGGTTTTCACCCCACATGTCTTGACCAGGGTGACTTTTAGCTCCTGGCTTTTCCTGGCTGCAGCTTCGCATGGCAGGTTGTCTCACATGCAGCTGCTGGATGAAGCTTTCTAAGCTCATCTTTAAATGCATGGCCTTTTCTCCCAAAGCTGCACTGGTTTGGCTTCCTTCAGTTCCTTTAGTCTGCACCGGTGGGCCACAGCCCTTGCCCTGCACCATCTTCGTTCAGGGCCTCTCCCGAGCTCAGCCTACTTCCTTTTCTTGGAATCGTTTCTCCTTTATCCTTTATCCTCTGCGGTCAGGTCTTCCTCTTTCCTTAAGGCCCAGCTTAATCCCTCCTGCCAAGCTGTCCCTGACTTCCTAGGCGTCTTACTTTCCTCTCAGTGCCTGAGTCTGTCACTAAGCACTGAGCACATTCACCTTTCTGACATTAGCCTTATTTGGCTTTGACCCTGTTTCCCCACTCTCCCGAAACCCCCAGAAGGACCCATATCTGTGGTTCCCAAGCATGTGTGCCCAGGTGCCCTGGGGCTGTTCTGCAAACCCACAGGGACTGGGATGTTTCCAAGTTGTGGGGGAAGCACAGTGGCATCTGTTGAACACCATGGGAACTGCTAGATAAGCAGTTTGCAGCTTCAGCCTCAACTCTGTACATTCCCTTTAGTGCAGCCAAGGCTTTGCAAGGCAAGGTTATGGTTAAGAACAAATGTCGCATGGAAATCAGCGTGGAGCTGGGAATGAGGTATGCAGGTTCCAGTCTGATTGAGGTGTTTCTGTGCACAACAGGTTAAGTTGTTAGGACATTTCAAATTGTTTGGTCCTAAATACTTAACCAATGGGATAGTTGGTTGGGTGTTTCTGTTGGTGTACGGATGCTGTAAAAAATCACTGAAATATTGGAGATGCCATGGATTAGGAAAGTTGACTGCGTCTGGTCCATGTTTGCTTTTATATGTCTCTAAAGCAGGGTTTGACAAGCTGTAGTCTGTGGGCCAGATGTGGCCTGTGGCCTGTTTTTCTAGATCCTGAGAGTTAAGAATGGATTTCACATCTATCAGTGGATGGGTGGGTAAACAAAATGTGGAAGGTACGTACAGTGGAATATTATTCAACCTTAAAAAGGAAGGAAATCCTGACACATGGTTATGTGGATGGAACCTTGAGGACATTATGCTGAGATAAACCAGTCACAGAAGGACAAGGACCACATGATTCACTTGTATAAGGGAGTTAGAATGGTCAGACTCGGGGAGATCGAGAGAAGGATTTTCACCTTGGACGAGAGGATGGGGAGAGTGGAGAATTATTGTTTAATTGGGGCAGATTTTTCAGTTTGACAAGATGAAAAAAGTTCTGGAAATTGGCTGCACAATCAATACGGAAGTGCACCTCACACTACTGAAAAGTTCACCTAAAATTTTTTATGTTATGGGTATTCTAGCACAATTTAGAAAAAGGAAACTAGACCCGCAAGGCCTAAAATACGCTCTGGGCCTTGACAGAAGATGGCCAGCCTCTCTACCGCAGGGAAGTGTGGTATTGTGTGTTTTAGGTGACCAGCCGGTGTTTGAACGGAAGCAAGTCCCCAGACAGATGGAGATGGCCTATGGAAAGGATTGCCACTTCCGTTTTATTTGAATGCAGAAATCAAGCTGAGGAGCAGAAAATAAAAGCCACTGAAGCAGCAGCCCTCGGGCTGTGGGGCTGTGGGTAACAGGGAAGCTTCTGTCCAGGTGTGAGGTCCTGGGCTGCTGGGAGATCCGTGGGTGGTTGGCAGTAGCTGCCCAAAGTGGCTGCAGTGCTTGTCCTGGCTCTAGCAGGGTGGCATGAGGAGAGCAGGGTGTTTGGATGGGAAAGTGTTGTTCAAATAGCACCCTGGGCCCAGCCCTGGTGTTGGGTCGAGTGTCTTGTGAACTAGATGGTCGTCCTCCGTCGCGTGGGTTGTTTTGGATCCTTCATTTAGGGGCTGTTAGGAAATGAGGGCAGGAGTTTGTGACTTTCTCTGGTAGACAGAGGCAGAGGCTGAGGGTGCTGTGCTGAAGGAAGAGATGGCTGGAGGGGAGAATTACACGCTGTCCTTTTTGGCAGCTCAGAGGTGTTAACAATGAAAATCGTGACCTCCAAGAAAACCTGCGCCTTTAGCGTTTGCAAAGAGCGCCAGGTGTGCTTCATTCCGCAAATAATTCCATTCATGTGTGCTTGGAAAACAGAAGCCAAAAAAATCTGCCAGAAAACCCGATTTCCCCACCATCTCCTGCCTGCGAAAACCATGCTTGGACAGGGTGCCTGGGTGGAGTAATTTCAGATGTGCCCTCCAAGGCCCGTATTGGGCTCGTGTGGGCCACTGTGGCACCCATTTGTCTTACAGTCTTGTCTTCCAAACATGCACATACATATTCATGATCTGCGTCCTGCAAGCTCAGTAATTCATGGCTTATTGACTGAAGTTGATGGATGGAAGTGTTGGGGGGACTGGAAGAAAAAAGCTGCAAACTTTGAGAGGCTGGGAACAGCCACACTGAGTGTATGTGGGTGGGGCAGGCTGGGGCTCCACTAGAGGCCAATTAGGCTCCCTGGGCATGTTTTGGACTTTTATGCCCAGTGAAAGTCATGATGGAAGATTTTTAAGAGCAATTAAGGACTATCTTCAAATTTTTATTACCATTATAATAAAATATTAATGGGCTATAATTGGGTGCTGAGTTTACAGGAGTGCACTGATACCTTATGTCACAGTGAGACTTGAGCAGAGAACAGCTGCTTAACCATTATTGGTCTATGTATTTCAATAATTTGATTTTTAAAGCCTGTTCTCTAGGTTATTGACCCATGGTTTTTAATCACCAAGGGCTCCAGGATTGAGTTATCTTATGTTATTTTGGCTAACTATGTATTCTTCTTCTTGTAATAATGTTGAGCTATACTTGTTTACATGGGACTTAATCTATTTTTAACCATGCCTGGAGTAAATCAGTTACTTGAAATGACTCCTGAAAGCTACCTGCCTGCCCACGCTGGCCCATCGACCACTGGTTTGGTGTAAAGTGAGCGCGGTCTCAGTGATGTTCTGGGCAATGACATCAGTCTATTATAAGTGGCTGTGGTCATCTCCACAGCATCCAGCTGGCTCTGGGACAGGCAGATATTCCCTGTAGGGTCATCTAGCGAATCAGGAAGCTCTGCAAGTTGTTGGTGCTTGAGCTTGGCAGGAAAGCTCAATGTCCTTGACTGTCAGTGTACCTGCTTGTGTTGTGCTGTGGTTCTTGTCCAATGCTGGAAGTCCACTTGTGACAGGGTGGGGGGGCATCATTAGGGAGCCTGGGTCAGCTGCAGTGAGAGTGGCAGGGTCTAAGCAATTATTCTGTCTCCTCCGTGACCCTGGACTTAGAAGAGTCCCATTGAAGCAGGGTGGGCAGATGTAAAGATCGCTGTAGTCTGTCAGTAATTGCAGTTGAACGAGGTAATTAAAAGGCCTAGTCCTGTTGTGGGCCCGCAGCTATGGAACATGGAGCGGCAGTAGCCCTATTAAACCTGGACTGAAGAAATCATATTAAGCAGATGAGCTCTAGACAGACTAAATTAATAATTGCTCTGTCCAGTGAGAGCTAGCTATTAGAAGATTTTAGTGACAAGCATAAGCGGCTTTGACTTTGAAATACTTGATTTATTAATTGGAAACTAGATGCGTGTGTCACCTAATGCGTTCATTTCATGTATAATATACAGTTAACAGAGTTTTGAGCAGCAGTCTAGCTTACATGACAGAGCTATTGCAACTTATTGCATACAACAGTTTTGAACTGTTTGTGTTTTATTCGCGTTGGGAAAAATCATAGTTCCAGATGATTAACCAGTCTTTCATTGATTTGCAATTAATAGAATTTGGCCTGTTGCCAGGAGGAACTAGGTAGAGAGCTGTAGATGACAAGGTACCAGGAGAAATAATTGGGAAGTGTAGACTTGGTTCAACCCACTGTTGGAATCTTTTGCTAGACTGATCCCAAACCTTCTTGCACTCCCTCCCCATGGGCTCCCTTCTCAGCTGCCTGGGACTGTTAGCTCTGGTCTGAGTGTGGAGTGGCCTCTGGTGGAAGGCCTGTGCTCACACCTTCCCTCCACTTGAGCTGCCCTTCCCTTCCAGCTGGAGCCGCCAAATCCTTCTTGTCCTCCAGTGCATAGACCTCATGCCACCTCCCCCTGACACTCATCTGATCAACCCAGGCAGAGGCAATCACTCATCGCTTCTCTAGAGTTTGCATGTGGCACTTAAAGGTTACCTGGTATGATCCTTATGTCTGACCTCTCCCACGGGGTGGAAAATACCTTGATAGTAGGGCCTGGACCTGCTTGCTTATTCACCCATTGTAGCGGCACGTCTAGCACATTGGCATGTCCATGATAGGTATTATGATGCTTCTCTACTAAAATGAATGTGTGAGTATACTATGGTGACCAGGTAGGGGTGCGTGTTTATTCCAGGTGCGAGGGAGTGAAAGGAGAAAGTGAAGGAGAGATGGAGAAGTTCTGAGCTGTCAGGGCAGGTTGGGTTGATATATGGCTGATGCCTGGCCCTCTAGGGTGACACGGAATGGGAGAACAGTGAGGCGCTTGAGGAAGGAGTGTTGGGATTGGTTACAGATGAGAGGTGGCTGTTGCTGAAAGGGAGATGACTGCTGATTGTTGTGCAAGTCCAGAAGGGAGCCAGATTTGAGATAGATATTGCTGGAAAAGTATAAAGGAAGATTAGATATTTTATAGGAAGAAGCAGAGAGAAAATGAACAAAAAATATTCCCAAAGAATCAGTGATGGTTCCAAGAGCCACATTTGGAGTGGACTCTATTTGCAGAAAGGAAATTATATGAGCTGGTTAAACTTTACTGTTTGGAGTTGCCCATGAAATCTCAAGTTAAAAAACCATATGTCATTGCCATGGCTGCTTACCCAGATGTCACACTGTCTGAATAAGTCCATGTGATCTCTGTGCTCCGCCAAATGCTTCACTACAGCTGCAGGTTGAAGGCGCCTGATCTGAAAATCCAGCGTGCTCTCAAATCCAAAGCTGCCTTTCACAAAAGGGGTCCCCAGGTTCCTTCTGTGAAGGTAGTGTTCTGGTTGTGAGAATTTAAGAGTTCAGAGCTGTGGAATCCATTAGATTTCAATTTCATAGAGGATCTGTGTGTGAAGAGGTGAGGGTCTCTTGCTTGTCTCTGTGTCCTTGTAGCCTGGCACAGTGTTGGCCCAGGGCTGGTCACCTGGCAGGGCTTCTGTGAGTGTTTCTTTTATTTTTCCTGTTAATGAATTAATAACATCTTAGTTTGTAAAAATTTCACAGACATGGATTTCATGGAACGTATCCTTTGTGCCTAAAGTTCTTGCCAAATCTAAATGGAGATATTAAATTGGAGATAGAAATGTAGTCTGATATATATCATTGTCGAATTTTAATACTGGACTTAATCCAGAGATTGTCTAGCACTAGCTCCTCATTTTATCAGAGAAAAGCACTGAGGACCAGAGAGTTTATGTAACTCTGTTCATGCAGCTAATCACCTCGTCAAACCCAGCTCTTCAATTCCACCTCTTTCCATGAGCCCTTTGGAACTAAATTCTAGGTCCATGATTCCCTTCATGGCATGAATTTAACTCCTGAGCTCCCAAAACAATTTAGAAAAAAAATACCTTATTATGCTTTGGTTAATTGAAAGAAAGAAAGATTCTTAGAAAGCAGACCTTCTACCTCTCAGAGTTCCTGTGCAGTGCGGGGCTGCTTGTTTGCACCAAAATCAACTTTTCAATGTCCTTTCCTCCTGGTAAGAATGCTCGGAAAGGAGAGATTGCACCATCTAGTGGATCTAAGAAGAGGCTCTCAGGTTTAATTTTTTGGTGGCCCTCCTTTAAAATGAAGGGAGCCATATTCTTATTGAGTGAATCTGCAGTTTCCCCCTGCAGTCTGTCATGAGAATGGCGCTAGCAGCCCAGAACGAAGACGGTAGAGTTGCTTCATACCTCACGATGCTAAAAACAGGGCACATTGTTCTCTGTGGCGGTGGCAGGAGGCCAGGGCCATGGGTGAATCCATCAGCCTGTGTTCGGTGCTTACATTCTTTTACTCATTGATTCAGAACATCAGTTCTTCTCATAATGAGCCACCCTGTCATAGTTGGGAATCAGTCAAATCCCATTATTCCTGGGAATTCTGCTAGTGCTCATTTGGACAGTTACTTATTCAAGAATGTACAGTATTCTCCTACCCAAATGGATAAATGAAGTTTTTGGACGCTTCCAAATTACTCCAATGTTTTCCTTCAATAGAGATATTAAGTCTTTTCACAGGCTGTAGAAAATATTTATCTGGTGTGGCAGGTGGCCGAAGATGGTACCTGTCGAGCAGGATAACTTGATGGCTGCGTAGGCAGCGGAGGGCCAGAGCTCTCAGCTCTGATTTGCTCTGTGATCTGAAATGCCTGTTAGCCTCTTGTGCCCAGGCTTTCTTTGAAAAGTGTGCATTTGGTCATCTCTACATTTGCAAAGCACTGCCCAGCAAAAACCAGGTTTTAAAGGCACTTTTGTTAAACCATCAGCAGAAGTATGGTAAATGGCAGCTTCACACCTGTGCAGTATGGATGTACTTGATGGTCATGGTGACCTCCAGGAGGCTTTGTCATCGTGTTCACACCCTGCACAAGTCACAATCAGCTAGGGATGCCAACTACCCCTGGAGATGTTGATTTAACTGGATCAGGATGGGCCATGAGCGTGGGTATTTTTGAATAGCTCTCCGGGGGATTCTCACATGGAGCCAGACTTGAGAACCGCTGGCGTATGATATCATTAAAAATGTGTTGTGAAGCATTGGATTCCCAATCAAGTTTGGTGGAGTTGGGTGTATTTTATGCCTTTTAAATCATTTCAGCATTGGAGATCTGTGCTTGCTAACAAGTATTCTCCTGGGGGCCAAGGAGCAGAAATTGTGCGGTACCATGGTTAGAGTAACACAATTCTCATTGTGTCCAACCCTCTCTGTTTTCCATCTCTGAGGTGCTACAGGGGTGAGTCCTGGTGCGTGACCCAGATCTGAGGCCTGTGAGGGATTTTGGGGCTAGCCCAGAGCAGTGGGGGCCAGAGGTTAGTGCTGCTGTGAGTGACAGCTCCATGTAGTATTATAATTTTCCCCATCTGAGAGCCCAGATTCTGCATGGTTGGCCCTCTCCCAGTGACGTAGGAAGATGGGTTTCTCACAAAGGGCTATTGTTGGTGGTGGTTAGTAAGTTTCACCTGTATCTGTGCTTGACAGGAGTAGGGTACCCAGCAAGTTCTTTGGAGAGGCTGATTTCTGGAGGAAAGTTCCTGATTTGTCCCTGGGGGCAGCTTTCCTCAGACACATGTAGCTAATTGGTTGGAGAAGGGAGGTGGAGTGACAGGGAGGAGGGGCAAGTCCTCTAAAGCCCAGCAACTTGAACACACAGTAGAAGACAGGCTCTTTGCCCACAAATGATGATATGCATATTCAGTTTGAAAGGACTTCTGCTGTTTTCAGAGAGTACTGGTCCAGAATGGCAGAAATAGTTAGAATTCTTGTCTTGACATATTCTCAAAATAGTATGAAGAGCATGACTTTTGCTACCAGGTGGACCTGAGTTTGAATGTGGTCTCTGCTGCTTATTTTGAACTTTTAGGGCAAACTTTTAAGTCCATATTTCCTTCCTTCCTTCCTTCCTTTCTCTCATTGCCCCTGCTCTTCTTTGGGGGTTGAACCCAGGCATGCTTTACCACTGAATTACACCCTAGTCCTTTTTATTTTGAGATAGGTTCTCGCTAAGTTGCTAAGGCTCTCCTCAAATTTGCCATCCGCCTGCTTCAGCCTCCTGAACTGATACAATTACAGGCATGTACCTCTGGTCCTGACCAAGTCTCTATTTTTTTTAAAGAATAAGATGAGAACCCCAATGTTATGGTTTGAATATGAGGTGTCCCTCAAAAGTTCATATGGGAGACCATGGCAATATTCAGAGGTGAAACCATCAGATCATGAGAGCTGTAACCTAATCAGTAAGTGGATCCACTTGATGGATTAATAACTTGAACAGACTGCTATTCTGGGTGGTCCCTCTTGGTCACTGGGATCATGCCTTTGGGGATCAATCTTGTTCCCCTGGCTCCTCCCTCCCTCCTTCCCTCTCTCTGCTTCCTGGCTACCAGGTGAGCAGGTCCCCTCTGCCGTGATTTTCTGCCGCGATGCTCCCCATCACTTCTGGCTCAGAGTGACGGAGTTGATGAACCATGGGCTAAACCTCTGGCACTGTGAGCTCAAATTAAGCATTTCTTTTTCTAAGTTGTTCTTATCAGATATTTGGGCCACAGCGACAAAAAGTTACCTGACACACCTAATAACTACCTTGACAGGCCAAGGTGAATTAACTTAGATAATGTATGTAAAGCGCCTAACATAGCGGTTGGCACAGAGCCAAGAGTTTGGTGTGTTGCTGTTAGTAGTAGTAATTAATGATGATGGTGATAAACAGCGTCTTTCCCCCTTCCTTGGAAATGGTAGCTTCATGACCTGTGTACCCAATTAGTTGTCCTTGTGGTGGGGAAGGCAAGGGGTGTCGACTGAAGCCCAGCCGGGAAAGGCGTACTTGGAATTCTCATCCCTGCATAGTAATCTGTTATCATTCAGCGACTCATCATGTATCGATGGCTTAAAACGTAGCTACCAGGTAACTCTCCCTGGAAGAGTTAATTCAGCGATGCTCATCTTGTGCACATCCTGCTGTTTCATTCGGAAGGAAAAGAATATGGATTCTTACGTAAACAGTGAGGAAGAGCGTCAGGGAAAGGAGGAAATGTGATTCCTGGCAATCATTCTGATATAAGTCACATCTGGCTCCATGGGGTGGCATGGGCTTGGACGTGGGGGAAAGGTTGGACCATAGGGAGGCTAGGAGAGGCCAGAGTGGGTCACTACAGGGTGGCGAGGGCCCAGATACAACAGCCATCAGTTTTGGATGGCGGTACAGCGTTCCCTGTTGGCATTGTCTGCATACTGCCATGAGCTTACTGGCGACCTTGTCACGTGCCATGAGTTGACAGTCTGGAGTACAGTGCTCCATCATAGGAGCCCTGAGCCTGGTTTACAAAGAAGCCATTTACGAGAACCAGTGTAAACTGAGTTTGCATAACTGAGGGACCTGTAATGCAGTTTCAGAAAAGTCAGTACAGTCTGAGTGAGGTATTAAGGGCCCTCCTTCCCACCTGGGTTCTAAGAAGTCAAGAAATATGAAAAATGGTTCTCACGGATGGACCAATTAGATAGCATCTTTATTACCAGCAAAATTGATGCTAGAGAATAGGAGTTTCACGTGAGACAAGATTCTCTAATGTTAATACTCAGAATCAGAGAGGCACCACACACACCATAGAAATTGTGGTGTGAAGGAGCAGAGAAGAATGTGTTCTTCCTTCCAGGAGCCTGGCTCCCAGCGCAGAGAGAGAGGAAGGGCAGGCTCCACCCCAGCTCACCAACGTGCTGAATCACTGAGTGAGGCTGAGAGGATAGAGGTCTGCTGGGAGCTACTGCATGTGAAAGGTGACATTAGGATTAGAGACCCATTTTTCTCTATCAGATCTAAAAAAAAATTAAAATAATCCAACCTTTCCTGGCTCTAGCAAATTTGGAAGTGATTTTTTTAAGGGGGGGGGAGAGAGAGAGAGAGAAAGAGAATCAATTTTATTTATTTGTTCATCTGGTGTTTGTTTCTCTGACACTTAGTTGTGTATGTGGTGCTGGGGTTTGAACCCAGGTCCTTGTGCATTCTAATCAAGAGCTCCAAACGCCGAGTCTTTGCTCCAGTCCCTGGAAGTAATAATTAATCCTCATAAAAAAGAATGAGCCAGGTGGTCTAAATGTCACTGTCACACCAAAGAACCAGCAGAAGATGATTCAGACTCCCTTACTTGGTTTTGAAAACCCCATTGAGTCCCTTCCTGCTGGCCTTTCCTTCCACTCATGATTTCCAGGTGCAAATCTAAAGTCTGAACAGTGTCATCATCCTTTGCACAGCCCGTTCATATTTCCTGTTCCTATGATTAGCCTTTCCGCTCCCTGTCTGTCCACATGTATTCATCTGTGAAGTCCACATACAAGCCCTCCACTGGGCCAGAGCCTTGCACTTGAGTGCTCTCTGACTCCTCTCATCTCTAAACAGCCGCTGAGCTTTCTCTTGGGACCATGAGCTTAGCCCTTATGACATCAGGTGAGCTTTGACAGCTACCTCCTGCAAGCACCTTGAGGGACCAAAGCTTCTAGTACTTCTTCAGTGTGTCCTCCTCTGCTTGTGTATTGCACACATGCAAAACGCTCAATTAAACATGCAGTTGGCTAAATAAATGCAGCAAACAAAGGAAGTGGCCAGCACCCTTCTCACCGCATTAGAATGGAGCAGGGTGCTGGTTATGCTGGAAAATAAAATCGCCAAGGCAAAGAGCTAATGTTACCTCTTAGGTTCATGTTGTTGACATAGAATTAGAGAACCACAGAATTTTGGAACTGGGAGGGTATGCCGTCCAGCTCAGCATTATCATTTTACAGCTGAGGAAACGAAAGCTCATAATTTGGAAAGAAATGTTCAGAGTCTTGGAGCTTCAGGGTGGTGAGAAGAATAAGGCCATGACAGATGGTCTTTCAGCTCTTCAGCTTTAGCCGTAAGATTTAGGTGGTGGCTTCTTGTTGCATTAGGTAATCCTGTAAGTGTCCCAGAGTGCCCTTCCATGATCTTACTGAGCCTCGCTTCTTTATGCCTTCACCAAAGTCTGTGGAGGAAGGCACTTGTCACAGATGCTCTCACCACCTCATATCATTGGCCTTGTGCATGACATGTCACACTGCAGTGGTGGCTTGCGGAGGGTGCAGGTCTGAAGAATCAGGTTGGCTTTGTACCTGCAGCATTCGAGATACCAGAGGGTCACTTGACTTGCTGTGGTCCCCAGATGCTAAGGGTGAAAGCACAAGTGTCTCAGATTCCCTCTGCAGACTGTTTCCCACTGCGCCATTTCCCGTTTCCCACTGGTCTTTAAATTATCTGTACACCCAAGAGAATCATGGCTGAGAAGGAGGTGCTTTTGGGATTCTCTGATCAGCAAAGGGAAAGAAGAGTGAATGTGAGTACTGGACCACCAGGTGGATGTCCAGAGCCAGGGCCAGGTGAGGAGAAGGCCGGCCAGCTTTGCTGTGTCCTGAGAGAGGATGTCGCCCTTTGCCAGAGTGGATGGAAGGTGGGAGAATCACTGGCCGGCTGACCAGGAACCAGGCCTCCGAGTCCCCAAGACTGTCCCAGAATGGCTTTATCAGGTGCTTTGTGTTGAGTTCTCCTGACATTGGGGATCGCATTTAGCTTTTGTACAGAATTAACACAACAGAAGCACAGTGATTTTGTTATTAGTACGACGGCTTTTCTTCCTTGAATTTTTAAAATTTTAGATTTTTAATTAAAAATGAACTGTGAGCACCTACTCTTATTTGTTAATTAACAGAAAAGATGTTGATATGAAAACATGATTATACATATATATTTAAAAGAGTTTTCAAACACTGAGTCATCCTGTTAATGAGTTACAAAGTCAACTTGGTAGGTAACAATTAGCACTTGAAATAGAATAAAATAAAAATTATCAGACTATGCTGTACTTGGTACTGGAGAATATTGAATATTGTTGTAAAGTTTATTTCTGATGATGAGTCATGGCTAAAAAAAGTTTGGAAACACCTTTATCATGCTTTGAGAGATTACTGGAGAATAATTAGATTGATCTTGACATTCCATTTCTGCTTTTTGGTGAGCGGAACATGTTAGCTGGTGTTCTTATTATGAAACACTCATTCATTCATTCAACAAACATTTTGAACACCCATTACATGCCAGGCACTGCTGTAAATGTGGGGAGGAGACCTCTGTTGAAATTCGCTTACAAAGCAGATCTTATTTTCAGGGAAAGCACCCTGGTGGTTTGCATACGGTTTATCTGTAGATAACAGGAAATTCCCTTGGGTGATCCTTCTTTGCTCCACTCCCTCTCCACCCACCAGTTCGGTTTCCAACTCACCGAGAAGACTGGGCAGCCACATCCAGAGGCAAAGGAAGCATTTTTGTTTTTGTTTTAAAGCTTATAGCATTGGAGTTTCTTCTTAAGGAAGAGAGGGAGAATGAATACTAGGGAGACACGTAATAGTACCTGCCACAAACCTCAAAGCATCAAACCTTAACCAAGTTGTGTTCCTGTTGATGGGAAGCTGGAAGCTTCTGTTCTAATTGTTGGAAAGGCCCAGGCTTGGCAGGGCTACTGCATCAAGTCCTGTAGGTTGTTTACTGCACACGGGTGCCCTGCTGAGGTTGCAGATAGGAAAGATGAGGTTCTTCTTGCCAGACCGTGCCCTGGCATGGGCCTGTGTCCACCCACAGGAAGGGGGGACCTTTATTTAATTGACAGAAGTCACCTTGTGCTCTGGCCAAGCCATCTGCTAAACAATCCATGGGTCTGGGGGGCTTCTCTGCCCAAGGAAACCCTTTTACTCATTTGCAGAAATGCCTTGATGGGCTGGCCTTGGCCCAGAGGCAAGCTCTCAGGGAGCCTAGGGGTGGTCTTGAACTTTGACCCTAGAGCTGTCTGATTCTGCATCTTCTCACCCAGTTTCACTACTTTTCGTGTTGTAGAAGTCAGATGACAAGAGTGTTTTGGTTGTCTTCCCACATTTTTAAGAGTCTGAACCAGGTAGTGCACAGCCTCCTCCTCTCTGATCTCTCTGTAGTGCCTCATTGTAGGAGAGGAAATTAGGGTTCTAAATTAAGCTTGCCTTTACTTTTGATTTGAAATGGAAAATTAGATTTCTTTCGTTTTAAATGTCGGCAAGTGCACGAAGGAGTAATGCTATAGCAGAGGATTTGGTTTTTAAGCATCAGAACTATGAAAAGATAGGGAAGGCCCCATCCGCCCTACACACAGAGAAATTAAAAACAACAACTCACACAAAACCCCGCCTTATCTAAGGAAGCCAGGTGGCATTTGCCTCTGAAGCAAGTGTAGAGAGAGGAGGGAAATCTGGTCTGAAAGTCGGAGAGAATCTCTGCTCCCTGCATTCTCCTAAGAAAACATTAAAAATTTATCAGCAACAAATGCCCCACAAGATTTTTGTCAAGTAGTCATAAGAAAACCGAAACACCAGGAAAACGGAGGAGTTTCTCCTGTTCATTCCACTTTCTTGCTATAATTTCCCCTTGCCCCACACTCACCTGAAGGGCCTGCCCTCCTCATTTCCGCGTCCACCTTGCGTTCCGACAGGGTGCTCCTCTGTGATTACCCAGGGCCAGATGATAAGTAGCTTTGGGATAACAGAGGAAAATGATCAGAATAACTAGAATTATTGAATTCGTTCAGACAGACACCTGCGTGTTTTCTGTCTTCCCGTTGTGTTGAGGTCCGTCCGTGGCTCATGGAAAATAAGCCAGGAGTGAAAAGTGTCTTTTGTCATCAGCTTGCTTTTGCTATACTTTTGGTATCTGGGAAAACAGGTCTGAGTATAAAATTGCACCCCTAGATGGTGCATTTAGCCCAGCAGGCCAATTGGGTTGTGGGGCTGGAGCGGCAGGCACGAGGTGCCCCCTCATGCTAAGCAGCTGTCTGCTGGTTGGAGCTCTGGCCCCTGGACCATTTCCCTTGGACTGTTGGGTTGAAAGCCATTCTTGTCAGAATTCAATAGGAAGAGAAATAGAGGGAGACCACGGAAGCATTTCTTTTTCTCCCAGTGGCTCTCTTTTCTAGGTGGCTGTAATTCAAGGTTGCGCCGTGAGTTAGGTTTTCTATTTTTGATGAAGTATTACTCTCTACAAATGGAAAATTTCCTGTGCTATTCAAGTGTTATCACATTAATCTAGCTACCCTCCTAATGAAGGAATCCCCCCATGTGAAAACTGGGTTTTTTCCTAATAACAAACAGGGCTACTAAGTTCTGTCTTAACTCATTCATTGATTACTCTTTCAGTGTCTTGCTGGTGTGGTCCTTTGAAAATTCAGTGTAGTCATTTTTGCAGAAAGTTTGTGATCTTTTTTTTTTTATGGTTTGGAAATCATACCTATAATTTATTTAGGTAATTTTTATTATTTATTTATTTATTTCATTTTATTTATTTATTTATTTATCAAGGAAATGAGTTATTGTACAATCACAAATGCATGTAAAGTCACAATATGATATGCATATATTCGTAAACTGGAATTACCCCCTAGATCCCTCCCTATTCACTCTCCTTCTCCACCGCCCCACCTGCCCCCTCCCCTTCCCTTCCACTACGTATCTATGATTGCCCTAAATCTTACTTAAAGGGGGTTTGCTTAGCCTAGACAAATGGAAGCCAATAGGTTTAATAACTCCAGAATAGGAAACAAAGTTGAGGCAGGTGCAGTGGCCCAGGCCTGTAAACCCAGTGATGTGGGAGGCTGACACAGGAGGATTGCAAGTTCAAGGCCAGCCTCAGTAACTCAGTTACTGAGTTAGTGAGACTCTCTCAAAAAAATAAAATGGGCTGGGGATTTAGGTCAGTGGTAATGCACTTCTGGGTTCTATCTCAAAGGAAGGAAGGGAGGAAAAGAAAAAAAAAGAAAGTTGAATTTGGGGGTTAGCACTTCTCAGTCACTATTTCTTGAGGAGAGGCCAAGGCAAGGCACAGTTGAAAGGCAGCAGGTGGACGCCCCCTTTGTAATGAGGAATAATTTCTTCTGATTCAAATGACTTCAAGCTACAACTGAACTGTGTTGCCACAGGAAGCCCCGTGAGCTGCTGAGGTTAGAGGAGGCCATTCGGATGCCCGTGTCTTAGCCGTGCAGAAGCCTGTGCCTTGGCTGGCTGGCCTAGACCTGCTTTCCTCTCTGAGCCCATTCCCAGCCTGGGGGTGATTCTGTGAGCTCAGCCATGGCCGTTTCAGTATGGACTCCTCCTGCTTGGGTCATCTGGAATTGGTTCTTTTCAGGTTGCACAGACAACTGAGCCAGTGTGCGTAACAGAGTCTGTAAACATTACAGAGTCTGTAAACACACAGTAGGTGTTCAGAAACTGGTTGTGGGTGTGTCTGTTTTTATTGTTTTTCACACTGCAACTAGGAAGTTTGAATCAAAAAGAATCTTTCTAGAACAGTCAGTAAATAGGAAAGGGAGGAACCAAGTGACCTTTGAGATACTTAGATCTTTGCTTTTGAGCTAAAATACCTGCAGATTCCTCTGTTAATAATTCTGACCCCACAGCCATGCCATGAAATCCTTTCTTATGTAATATTTGGGGTATTTATACAGCCAATTCTATTGGACGATGTTCAAATGCAGTGGATTGTATGTTCGATCATACTTGGGTAAGTCGCAGGAAGCTGCAGAATATGGGTTATGCATACGTAATGCTGGAAAGGAAGCTGAAGCCATAAGTTCAATCCCCCAGGAGAGAGTGGTTTAAGATGGGCAAGAGAAAAATACGTTGATAATATTGGAGCAGCAACGCTTGAGGTTGACCAGCCATCATTGCAGTGTGGACCCTTGGACACGTGGGCCATTTTTGTTGGCAATGGCAACTTTATTTCTGCTCTCAAATATTGGTCACCTGGTGCTATGGAAATGGAGTGAGGTCAATGGACTCACGTTGACAAAGACAGAAGGAGAAATTTTTTAGACAATTCTGGTGTCTCCTCTAACTCTAGCCGGTGCTAGGACACACGTGTTCTTTGGGCCTATCTCAGCCTGTCACCTGTGACCACCTCAGTATCTCCTGAATCTTAAAAATGCCTGGGAGGGGGCTGGAGCTGTGGCTTGGCGGTTACGGCGCTTGCCTGGCATGCGCAAGTACGCGGGTTCAAACCCCAGCACCCACGTACACAACTAAGTGTCAGAGCAACGAAAGCCATGTGAAAAACTCAATACAAATTGAGTTTGTCTCTCTCTCTCTCTCTCTCTGTCACTGCCCTCCTCTCTTTAAAAAAAAAAAATGCATGGTAGGGCATAGGGGAGAGGAATGGAACTGGAAGGGCTCCTTTTGTGTACGGGCTACTGTACTTTCCTCTCCATCTCCCACATTTTGTTCTCCTACCATTTTTGCCCCAATTGGGCATATTTTAAACTGACATCCCAAATCAGAAAATATAGTCAGTCATCTGTTACCGAGACTCTTCTGTGTTGAGATTTATGTGCTTTGTCTTTAATCCTTTCAATACTTTGAAAGATAGTGGACTATTCACTTTGCAGAGGAGGAAGCAGGCTCAGAGAGATTGAATAACACAGTCCATAACATGCAGGTAAATGAATGTTGGGACTCACCCTTGTCTACCTGCAAAGCCTGCGCTCTCTTCTGAAAACCACTCTCTAATCTTCCACCTCCCTGATGTCCTCAAAACCTCCTTTCTGCTCAGTACTGGTGGCCATGTTCTCTGAAAGGCTGCTGTCGCTCCATAAGCCCTGGGACGGAACTCGAGAAAGTTCAGATGATAGAATTTCCCACTGCTTTTGGGTTCTTTGTAAAATAGTGAAGCACTCAGAGCTGTGTTTCAGTCCCCAGCGTTTAACACAGAGCTTGCGCAAGGGCTTGACAGATGTTTGTTGAAGAGTGCCATTCCTGCCACCTTCCCCTTGCCCCAAAGTGCAGCTGTTAAGAACCCCAAGAGGTGTAGCATCTCCAGTGATTGGCAGTACTCACAGCAAAGTCATCCCTGCCCTGGGAACACAGTGGGAAATGGAAGACAAAAAAATCAGATCCCAAATGATTGCAGTGTCCTGGGGCAGAGGTGGTCGGTAAGCACGGTGTTAATCCTCGCACCTCAAACTCAGGCCAGTGCAGTGTGCCCAAGCGTGCTTCAGGGAGGCTGTGCTCAGTGAGGAAGCCTGGTGGCCTGGGACATGCCCCCTTGCTGCGCACCTCGGGTGGCACTGCCTCCACTCCCAGCATGTCTCTGATGTCTGGTTCCCACCTGCAACCCCCAGCCCCACCTTCCACTGGGTAGATGGAGAGGGGCTTCCCCATGCAGGGGCTGGAGGACCCTGAAAATTCGCTTCTTCCCCTTTGTCCCAGAAGGTGTAGTTTATTATACTTATGTATTTATTGTATTATAGATGCACTGAAGAAATGCTGGGGAAAGGGGACAGAGACTGGCTTTTATCTGTACTACATTTTTTTCAAATTATGTCGCCAAAGTCCTCAGTGTGGCCTTCCTTTTCATTGTCTCCTTTCTCAGATATTTTGGGAATAAATAACCCAACTTACTGACGCTGAATGTCACCTCCACTCACCTTCCCAGCCTGCCTCTGGCGGTGGCTTCAGTAGTGTGTGGCCTTGAGGTCCAGGAGCAGAAGGGAAGCGAGAGGGGGCCTGCAGGGAGGGGGCCTGAATCATCAACTGCTGACTATTTTCAGACCTTGAATAATTGAATGTTTTCCATCCTGAGTTTTTGGCTGGAACAGGGGGCCGCTCACTGAGAACCAGGGTGTCTGTGCTTTCCCTTTCTGTACTTGATGTTCTGCTGGGTGCTAGGTGACCTTGGAGTCTTAGCTGCGGTCTGTGCTTGCTATGGGTGGACCTCCCCCGGAGTGAATCCTGCGTCCTCCGTTCAAACCCTCTCTCCCTGTCCTGTGCAGTTCAGCCCTGTGATTTCCTTCCTCTCTGCTTTCTTGCCTGGTCCCACTCTCCTGATCCTCACTAGGGTTAAGGACTCACAGGTGACCCAACAGAACCAGCCGTTAACTAGCTTTCTCCTCTGACATAAAAAGAAAAGCCAAGGAAAGGTGGCTTCCAACTTGGAGAGTGCCACAGTCCCCGGACCCCACTGCCTGCCACCTACCTGGGTGACAGAAGGTAGGATCCATCTGTTTGCTGCAATGTGACTGGATCACCAAAAAACAATTAGCAGGTGGGAAATTTATTTTCCAGGACACACATAAACCTGCCATTGCAGGGAGGATTCTGATGCTAATTTAGATGCAAATGGAGTTGCCCAACTAGAGCTGATTACAGAAAGGTCAAGATGTCTATATGCTCAATTTCACTCCTACGCATTAAGTTAATGTGCCGCTGCAGTTGTGGGCATGGTGGCTGCGCTTGCTTCTGGCCTTAATTTTTTTTTTATAGAGTTTTGATTTTATAGAAGTGGAATGTGACACATGGTGTCACCTCCTCCACCCATCTCCTTTTAAAAAGAAAACAAACTGTCCGTTTCTGAGAAACTTGAAATTCTAATAAAAAAGATGTGCTGGGAGCTCTGAAGGAAACATAAAAAGGAGTAAGTTGATTGAAAACCCAGTTGATCTCAACCATGTGTGCACATCTTCCAGGTGAGAGTGTGTTGGGTTAGATCCTGGAGGAGGGGACTGGGGACCAGCTGGTGGGCGATGGAGTGGTAGCCCAGCTGATTGGGAATTATGCCACCCTAGGGCCTTCCAGATGTTCTCAACTCTCATGGTCAGAAATGTGTTTTGTGCATTTGCAAACACACACACACACACACACACACACACACACATACACGCACGCACACACACATACAGACATTTTCTGGAAATACAAGTGAAGCATACATAGATGACATTGCATTATGTGTATTTCCAACAAAATACATATGTGAAGGTGTCACAGAATAGCCTTGCTCTCTCTACATGCAGTGTATGTTAACATGTTCTGTTTGAATCTAGTCTAAACCTTTAGTAAAACCAATGCATGGAATTCACTCACCCACACTTGGGTTTCAAACTGTACTTTCAGAAGTACCCGTTTAAGGGATTGGCAAAGGCACTGGATGGAGGAGGAGCCAGGCAAGGGCTGGAGGAGGGCAGAGAAGGTGGGTGAAGGAAGGTTCATTTCAAAGGATGGACTGAATTGGCCTTGACTGATAAAATCAGGTGCCCGAGCTGGGGATCCGCTCTAGGACCGTGCTGAACAGCCTATCAGAGCGCCCGGGCAGGGGAGCCTGCAGGCTTTGGTGGTCCTTATCTTGTCAGAGGCTGTCATTTGAGGAAAGTGTTTTCTTAGGCTGTTTCAGGCATTGCAGTCCACTTTTGGTATGAAATAACAGTCGTGGGCTTTAGTGTGCTTGAACTTTTTTCCTGATGTGATGTGGTGCCCAGGTACCTGCCTGTGTAAGTTCCTCGCTGCCTGCAGCAGTACCTAGTGATGTGTACAAGTCAGGTAAGTATGGAAGTGTTCCCCAGCTCCCACCACTTGTCCTTCATCCCTGGAGCCTGAGTCCCCTGCCTTCCTGTCTTGCTAATGCTGCTCTGGGGCCTTGGTGGAAGATTCCGCTTTACATTCTGCGCAGCAGAGCGTCTTTCCTCTGGGTGCTTCTCGTCAGCTTTCAAGTGATCACACTTAGGCTCTGGTCTCATCCTCGTTAAGGAGGTTGCCTATTTGGGAGGATTAGAAGAAGTTTCTGAAAGTAAGATAATGGGGCAGGAAAAGATTTTCCTGGATAAAAGGCTTCCTCTGAAGGCTCTGAGGATACGGTAGGGAGAAGAGATGGAAAGAGAAGGGAACCAGATTTTCCTTGCCGGGGTATTAGTTTAAGGTGAATGTGACCTCAATTTATAAAGAGTTTGCAACTTGATACTTAATGAAATTGGGGTTTTAATATTTATAGCATGGAATGTAAATGCAGCCCCTCCAAGTGCTTTCTGAAATCCTCTTAGCTTATTAATGACAGCTTTGATTTCTAAAAAGAAATAAAATCTTTCGTTTATCCATCCTAAGAGTGGTAAACAATAGACACTTAATGCCCTCCTTTCATGTTAGCCCCCTGAGACTGGGGCTTATGTTCTAAGGAGTTTGTTGCTGGGCTTTTGTGCTTATTAAGGTCATGTGTCACTTAAGGGGGAAAAGCTGATGCTGCATTATTAGTACAAAAGCAGCTTCTGGAATTCTGCATGACATGTCACTTCGGTAGTTAAGTTGAAAATATGGTGTCAAAGAAGCTACACACGTGGCCCGTTGGGAAGGATTACACAATGTCTTTTTCCTAGTGATCACACTCATTAGGAAATTAGACTTCTGCCTAAATCAGTTTGGATTAAGTTTCTGCTAATCAATCCAAGGTTGCAGTAGTCAAGTGTATGTGAATTAATGGGTCTAGACGCTTGGTATGGTTGTGGGTCATTTCTCCTTAGTTATGTTTAGTGACATCAGTTATTTTAGAGTTCTTCACAAAAGAAAGTCCTTAGGGCTGGCAGTGTAAGTCAGTGGCAGAGCTCTTGCCTAGAATATGAGGCCCTGGATTCAATCCCCAGGAGCTCTCCCCTCCCCCGTAAAAGTCCTCACTTAGCTTTCTGAGCCTTCGGGGTACCTGTAGAGGAGGAGTAAGAATTTAAAGTTAAGCTCAACTCTGGCAAATGTGAATCGTTAGCTCCTTGGGGGGCTGTTATTCACTCAGGAGACGTACCTCATGCGTACCAGGTTTCATACACAGGACTCGGTAATTAAGAAAAAGACACAGTGTGTCCCAGTGCAGTGTTAGCCGTACCATGTAGATAGGCATCAGATGGATAGAAGCAGTTTGAGCACTCCAACTTCGCAACGTAATTTATCTGCCAAGTGATGTGTGTTTGGGCTACAGGGAACCCTTCCCCAGTGGTCAGCTGAGTGTAGCATATTGGATCTTGAGGCTCCCGCTGATGCGCCCACCTGGGGGAAGGCTGTTTGCTCTTGGAGGCTTCGCCCAGCTGCTCAAGGCACTGACGGCCCTGTGAGTTCTAGTAGATTCTGAAAGAGTGACTGCAAATTGATTTCGTGAGCATGCCCTGTTTAGAATAAAGAAAACAGGGGCTGGAGCGGTGGCTCAGCAGTTATGGTGCTTGCCCAGCATGCGAGAGTACACAGGTTCAAACCCCAGCACCCATGTACACAACTAAGTGTCAGAGCACCGAAAGCCATGTGAAAAACTCAATAAAAATTGATTCTGTCTCTGTCCGTCTCTCTCTCTCTCTCTCATTGTCCTTCTCTCTTAAAAAAAAAATAAACACCACTGATCGGGCAATGTCTGTTCCACCTGGACTCATCTACCCAGAACACAGGTGAACACCAAGAACTCTAAAGAAGTAATTTGAGCAGCCAAAGTAGATATCGCCAAGCCTTTATGCACAGATGCACCCACTCAGGGCCTGGCTGCACGTATCTAGCAGCTCTGGACAGCTGGTTTCTAAACTGATCTGTGGATTTTGAAAGCCCAGAATTAAAAGGGGAAGAGGAATGTAGTATAAGAGGAATAGCACAGTACTGGTACAACAAAGTGACAGCTACCACTTTCAAAGGGAGGAAGAAAGAAGATAAACCAGAAAAGAGACGATATAATCCCGCCAGAACTATCTCCATCTGCTTGATTTAGAATCAAGTGTGTTGGACTCACAGTGGGGAGCTTTCTAAGATTTGCAGGGTGTGCTGTTGGAATCTGAAAGCTGGAGCATTCTTTGGCGCTGTTTTGCATTGGAGGGTGGGAGTTTCTATGCCGGATAGAACAAGCGATGACCCCAGCATTGACCTCCTGTCATTAAGACATGTTATATTGTACTTTTAGAAGAATAAAGAAGAGTATAATACCTCTTAAAATATTCCCATCACAGTGTTTAAGGTTCAGATTTTGATGCTTTAAGCATGAAATCCTCAGTTCTTTGAAAAACTTGACTCTTCAGAGTCTTATTCACTAAGAGATTGACATTTTACTGCATGGGAAAAATCAGATAGGTAGAAAATATTACTTTGTATTACAAAAAAATTCTCAGTTATTTTATTAAGTAGTAAGTTCTTGTGGCACTTTTTATAGCTGAATATATACATATTGCAATTTATGTATATTTTCAGCTCTAAAAATTGACTTGTAACTCTCCAGAAACACATTTGAACATCTGTAGCACGTGTTGTCTGCACCTCTCCTTTATTATGTTATTCTTCTTTTTTTGTTATAGTTCATGTTCCTGGACATAAAATATGTTCTTATGTTTCCAGCTCCTTTTACAAAGTGGATTCCAATAAATGCTTATTGCATGACTAATAATGAAGCAAGTTATGCTAAACTTTCTAATTAATCCTTTACCAACCATGTAAATACTTTTCATAATCTTTTTTCTGCACTTTTGATTATAATTTTTTTTTGCTGGTAATTGAACCCACTTAACCACTGAGCGACATCCCCAGCCCTTTTTTATTTTTGATTTTGAGACAGGGTCTCGCTAAGTTGCTCAGGCTGGTTTTGAACTTGAGATCCTCCTGCCTCAGCCTCCCGAGTTGCTGGGATTATAGGCATGTGCCACCACGCCCAGCTACATGTTAAATCTTGGTGGTGTTTGAACCGCACTGGTGGTTAGAGTTTTCAGAACACTTGAACAGCTTCCCGCCACCTTTGCTTTTCCCTGACTGAATTGAAGGGTGGAAGCAGCCGCGGTGTCGTGTGATGAGAGTAGATGGGCTTTCCCATGGGGCACCTGTGTCTGTGCTGGCCTGTGGTAAGGCGGGGGTGTTGGGGAGGCAGTGTCAGCATCGGGAGGTGCCCACCTGTGCTCACTCTCTTCCATCCCAGGTGACCGTGGAGGAGGTCATGACCACAACCGCGTACCTGGACCTTTTCCTGCGCAGCATCTCCGAGCCAGCACTGCTTGAGATCTTCCTCCGGTTCATCCTGTTGCACCAGCATGAGAATGTCCACATTCTAGACACTCTCACCAGCCGAATCAACACCCCGTTTCGGGTAAGGGCAGATGGAGGAGGACTTGGTTGCCACTCAGATTCCAGGAGAGGTTGTTTTGGGAATGAAATTATGAGTATTCTCTTCTATTTCCTTTCCTAATCAAGTCTCCCTGCCTCTTTTTGTTTTTCCTTATAGCCGTTACTTTCTTTCTAGTTGTGTAGAGAGATGAACTAGTTTTTTTTTTTTTGTTTTTTTTTTTTTGGCTATCAAAACTCTCCCATCAGAAAGGTGGCGCTTACTGCTTTTCTTAGGAGATTTTTCTGAATGTGCCTGAGCTGGCTCTTTCTTCTGTGGAACCATCCGAATGCGCTTCTGAAGGGGCAGGATTCTGGGGGTCATATGGGCTTAAGTGGAGGTAAAGCCAAGAATCAGTGTCAAGTTCGGGTGCTAGAGATTGTATTTCTGTCCATGTGCATTTTGAAATGAGTCTGGGATGTTGTGAACCCAGGGGCACTTTACTGCTAAGCTGCATCCCCAGTCCTTTTTTTTTATTATTTTAATAAGACAAGAGTCGCTCTAAATTGCTGGGGGTTTGGCTAAGTTGCTGAGGCTGACCTTGAACTTGCAATTCTGTCTCAGCCTCCTGAGTCACTGGGATTACAGGGATGCGCCGCTATTAGGTGGTCATTCTTTCATTTGGAACTCTGATTCACTTTGAAAGTCCTGTTATTACTATTACGGCCAACCATCATAACCCTCTCTCCAAAGACTGTCTCTATTAAATTGCAGTTATGTTTTAAAAGCAAAATAAAAATAATTTAACAATGTATCTTTGAGCTTGTAACATATAGATATAATAAGCTAACAATATCACAAAGGGGTAGAGGGAATATAACTATATAGGAGCAATATTTCTGTATTTCACTGGAATTAATTCAGGATAAACCTGAAGTAGAGTCTGATAAGGTAAAGCATCTTAGAAGAACTAGAGCAACTGCTAAGAAAATAACTAAAAATATAGTAAAAAGATCATCAAAGGAATTAAAATGTCACACTAGAGAAATATTCATTAACTGTGCCACCTAATATCAGAATACACATTATTCTCCAAGTGCACACGGAGAATTCTGAGACAGACTGCGAACTTGGTCATGTGAAAAGCCTCAGTTTCTAGTGTTATTTACTTTTCTTTTTTTTTTTTTTAAAGAGAAAGGGACAGTAAGAGAGAGAGAGAGAGAATCAATTTTATTTAGTTTTTTCATCTGATTTTCATTGTTCCAACACTTCGTTGTGGATGTGGTGCTGGGGTTTGAAGCTGTGTCCTTGCGCATGCCAGGCAAGCACTGTAACCACCAAGCCACCGCTTCAACCCCAGTGTACTAGTTATTTTGAAGAAAATAAGAAATGAAAAGCTTCAGTGCATTTTGAAGGATTGAAATTATGTAAAGTATGTTCTCTGATCACAATGGATTGAAAATAAAAAATCCCAAATATATAGAAATTAAACAGCAAACTCCTGAATAACTAGTAGGTCCGACAGAAATTCACAGGGAAGTGAGAATTTACTTTGAGATTCTGCAACATGAATGGACCTGGAGGATATCATACTAAGTGAAGGAAGCCAGACAACAAGAAACAGACCACGTGGTTCTATTCACCTGAAGTATCTAAAGCAGTCAGACTTCTAGAAACAGTGGTCAGAGCTGAGTGGTGGGAATCGAGGAGTGGCTATTCAGTGGTTTTGAGTTTCAGTTTTGCTGTAAATATTTTAGAGATCTATTGCATACTAGTGTGAAGATGCTTGACGCTATTGAATTGTACACTTAAAAATCATGAAGATGGGGGCTGGAGCGGTGGTTTAGCAGCTATGGTGCTTGCCGGGCATGTGTGAGTATGTGGGTTCAAACCCAGCACCATGTACACATCGAAGTCGTGGAGCAACGGAAGCCGCATGAAAAGTTAACTAAAGTTGATTCTGTCTTTCTCTCTCTCTCTCTCTTTCCCCCTCTCCCTCTCTCTAAAAAAAAAAAAAATCATGAACACATGCTCCCACCCCCAAGATAAGATATAAGAATGCCTGCCTCATCAGGTTTATTCAATTTGTCCTCAAAGTTCTAGCTGAGGAAGTTAAAATAAGAAAAATAAAAGAATAATAAATTAAAAAGCATTCAGATTAGAAGAAAAATTACCTGTGTTTGTAGATGACGTGATCTCATGTGATAAACTAAGGACTACACTGAAAAAGGAGTTCAGTAAGGTTGGTGAATACAAGATTCATGTAGAAAAGTCAATTTTATTTCTATATAATAGCAGTGAGCGTTCCAAAAATCCAGTTAAGAAGATGATCCTACTTACAGTAACATCAAAAAAGTAAAATATTTAGGACAAATTTCACAAAAGAAGTGCAAAATTTATGCTTGTGAAAGCTACGGAAATTGTTGAAAGAAATTAAAGATGATCTAAATAAATGGAGAGCCGTGTTCAGAGACTGCAAGACTTGATATTGTTAATATAGGAATATTCTCCAAATTGACCTGCAAATTTCATAACATTTCCTGTAAAATGCCTAGCTGGCCTCTTTGTTGAAATTGACAAGCTGTTGTAAAATTCATATGGAAATGCAAAGAACTCAGAATAGCCAAAATAAACTTGAAAAAGAACAAAGCTGAGATGCTACAACATGGATAAATCTCAAAGATATACTAAGTCAGAAGCCAAGCAACAACAATAAAACAACAACAAAATGTCAATTCTGTTTATTTGTGGCATCTCAAGAAGTCAAACTCACAGAAAGAGAAGGGCAAGAAGTGGTGGTCAGGGGCGGGGTGGTGGGAAAAATGAGTGGTAGCTACTGAGCTTCAGTTTTGCTGTAAATATTTGAGTTTTCAAAACTTCCTTGAAAATGACAGCAATCAAAACAGCATGGTACCAGTGTAAGGACAGACAAAAAGATCGGTGGAGTAGAATTGAGACTTCAGAAATAAACCCATAGACTTGTGGCCAGTGGGCTTCCAACAGGGGTTCCAAGACCAATCGGTGGGAGAAAGAATAGTCTTCAACAAATGGCGATGGGATAATTAGATATTAATACGCAAAAGAATGCAGTTGAATTCCTTTCTCACACCACATATAAACGTTAACTCAGAAATAGATGAAATATCCAAATGTAAGAGCTAAAACTACAAAATTCTTTTTTTTTTTTTTTTGGCATTAGGGATTGAACCCAGGAGTGCTTTATCACATCCCCAGCCTTTATTTTTTCTATTTTTTCTTTTTCAGGGCTGAGGACTGAACTCGGGGCCTTGCACGTGCTAGGCAAGTGCTCTGCCGCTGGGCTAAATCCCCAACCCCCCAGCCCTTTGTTTTTTAATTTTTATTTTGCACCAGTGTCTCACTAAGTTGCTGAAGCTGGCAATCTTCCTGTCTCAGCCTCCTGAGTCGCTGGGATTATGCCACCCTTCCAGGCATAAAACTATAAAACTCCTAGTAAATCTTTGTGGCCTTGGTAGTGGTTTCTTAGGTAATGACACCAAAAGTGTGAGCAGCAACAGAAAAACAGATAAATTGGACATCATCAAAATGAAAACTTTGTGCTTCCAAAGACATCACCAAGGACTTGACAATCCATAGAACGGCAGGGAGTTTTTGTAAATCATGCATCAGATGAGATGTACTTATGTATGATTCTCATACATGGAGTAAAGCACTCCCACAGTTCAGTAATAAAAAGAAAAATCCACCCTGCTGAACACCCTTGACAGCGATTGGCAGGGGCTTCTGTGGCTTCAGGTAAGAAGCATACCTGAGACGGGAGAGGAGGCAGGTGCTGGATGGTAGTAATGTGAGTATTTCCAAGGGGAGGTGATGCGTTAAGTGTTTGAGGATAAGTAGGGTTTAGTTTGCAGGAACAGAGTATGCAACGACTTGGATGGAATGGGACAGAATATGTCACTTATTAAGTTATAAGATCTGCTTTGGGGGCAGGTCAAGTTTAGCTGTTTCTTCATATCATCGAGGTGGATGTGGCTGATCAGGTTTTAGGCCCATCCTGCCTCGAAGACAGGCTAGCACTTATTCTCCTGTGCAGAGAACAAGCTTGACTTATTGAAATGGCCGGGTAGACTGGTAAAGTTTATTCTCAAAGGGCGCAGTGATTCTATAATGCACCTCTGGGTATCTTCCCTATTTGGGAGTTTATGTTTCCCTTCTGGAAATCAGAGATTGAAATATTTCTTGTTTTGTAAACGAACTTATAAGGGAGGTGCATCAACACTCCCTCTGCACTATAGGAAATGGAACCAAGCAGAATATTTGCCCCAAAGCCAAGAGAAGAGCTGAAGGTTGGGGCTGAGAGCCCCAAGGGGAGTTGCCGGGTTATATGCAATATTCTATGATCCCTCTCTTGTAAATAAGCAATGTCATATGTGAAAGTAACCCAGGAAAACAAATTGCAGGAGCTCCGTGTGTGGTGGGGGTGGGAACGGGAGCGTGTGTGTATGGGGAGCTGTAGGGGCGTGTTTATCTGCATCTTTGAAAGTTGGAAATAGGAGCGTGAGAGGCGATTAGGTAGGAGGCTCATTCTGCCTAGTGGTGTAATTCCAGGCTCTGGCTTTCTAACCAGCTCCTCTAGGAGGGCCGGGTCCTGAATCCGCAGTCTCTGGAAGCAGTGTGCTTTCAGTTGTCACTACTGGGGGGAAAAGACCGTTTTATTTTGTAATTCCGATTTATTTCTCATCTGCGGGGAGTAGAGTTATCGTTCCAGTGTCTCACGTAGAATGTGTGTTGACTGCTTCCCAGCTCTGCGTGGTGTCCCTGGCATTATTCAGGACTCTCATCGGTTTACATTGTGAAGATGTGATGTTACAACTAGTTTTAAGGTGAGTTACCTCCCTTTAAAAAATATTCTCTTTAAAGAAAAATTCATTCTATGCGATCAGTATTTTATTTTCCTTTGGTAATGTAAGCAAAATAGGGGCCATGCTTCCTCAAGAGCATCTGTTTGATTTTTGCATTGTGTCCCAAGGTTAATTTCAGTTTTATTCTGCAAAGCTTTTTAATTTGGGGGGTGTGGGGAAGAGCACATGCATTGTATTATAAATATGTTCCTGGAAACATCAGATAGAATGGAAAATTTCGCAAGTATCATGAAAGCTCTTTGGAATGGTGGCTGAAATTCTTTCTCTTGAAATGTGTTTATTAGGGACCTTTGTCATTAAAAACAGCTGTTCCAAAGATGAAAAGCTTTTGAATACAATTTGGCTTTCTCTTTGGTAGTGGTACACACCCAGTGTGCACTATGAGATCTGTTTATTTCAAATAAATCCAGTAAATATTTCATAAGCAGCTTCTGCCATATTCAGTTCAGAACGGAGGAAGGTGTGGAGCAGCTGGGCTGAAAGGACCTCTCTTCAATGAGGCCAGGTGACCCCCAAGGAATACAGGTGGAAATGGTCCCCAGTGCTGGTATTTGAAGGTCAGGTGTTGGGACTCAGAACAGACTGCTGTGTTAAGATGACCTAAATCTGGTGATTCAGGTAGGAGACTCATGGCACCAGATCTTCCCTTGCCCATCTGTGGCTCTAGTCCCTGAAGGAAGCATCTGCTTTTGCATAGGGTTTGACCCTAAATCCCAGGGCAGAAGTCTCGAAAGCCCAAGCTACGCCATGTGCTCTTCCTTCTTTTCTCTGAACCCAGATCCAGAATCTTGGAATTGACCCCTCGGGTGAGACCCACCCCAGCAGGGCTGAACAGTGAGGCAGAAACAAAGCTGAGGACTTGGAGGCCAGGGCTGGGAGGTGCTCCTGTGGGAGAGCTGGTCAGGGTCTGTGCTTATGTTGCTGTCTGTGCTGGTGTGGAATGAAAGGGACAGCGACATCCCTCAGCGGGCCGCCCCCTCCTCTTTCCTCAGTGGACCCTTCCTTCTCTCTGTTCTTGGGAAGAGGGTAGATGATGCTGAGAGCAGGCAGGAGGGAGGAGGCCTGGGCTTTCCTTGGTTCACATCATGGCTTTGCCATGATTTGAGTAGAGTTCCTAGAAGGCATTCCAAGTGATGTCATAGCGTTTACAAATAGGTAGCTCTGGAAAATTAAGGGGGTGTCAAAGTGTGGTTCTGGGAGCCCAGCATTGCCCTGGAACTGATTGGGAATGCAGATTATTGGCTGCCTCCCAGAACCTCCTGAATTGGAAACTCTGGGATGGGACCCAGCAAGCTGTATTTTAACACTCTCCAGAAGATTCTGAGACCCCATAAGCTCGAGAACCACTGCTCTGAAGGATGGTGCAGAGCAGGCACAGCATCCTGCAGAGAAGAGCCATTAAAAAATGGGCCCAAAGGGCTGGAGCAGTGGCTCAGCGGTTACAGCACCTGCCTGGCATGCGCAAGGATGCGGGTTCAAACCCCAGCACCATGTACACAAGGAAGTGTCAGAGCAACGAAGGCCACATGAAAAACTAAATAAAATTGATTCTCACTCCACCCCTGGTCTTTAAAAAGAAAAAAAAGGTTCAGAAAAGTTGGTGGCCCTGTATTATCAGGGGCCTCACAGACATGTCATATTATGGGAGAGTTTCACCTATTAGATTTTTAAGTAAAAAAGAGTTTTTGAACTTTTTAGGGTCAAGCTTAGGCATCAGTAACTAATCTTAAGGCATCAGCAGAGAACAAGCCTGTTACAAAGAGGCACACTGGGTAACTGTCCTAAAGGGATTCCCTGCACTGCCATCTGTCCGGATGTGGTAGAATGCTTCGGCCAGGCCTGGATGGAATCTGGAACAACCCTGGGAAGTCTTTCTCTTTGCCAAAAACCAGGCTTTTACTCGTAGGTGGTAAAACCTGATTGTATTTAAGTGTTGAATTCTTAAGCACTACTTCTTTGATGGATTGAAAGCTGCTGACTTCTCTGTGTACCTGGAAGCCGGGCCTTGGTCCGGAGGCACAGACTTCCCCACTGTGGGTCACGGGCAGGTGTGGCCCATGTGGTGGGTGGGTCACTTGCTAGCTGATCAGTGACTTTCACAAGGTGAGCTCTGATCACCTTTTCTCTGCTTGTAAAGCGGCGCTTGTGTTAAAAACTGTCCTCAGAAATTGGGATTAGCCAAGGCCGCTTCTGGGACTGAGACCTGGACCTTATGAAGATGGAGAAATCTGCTCATGTTTGAAATAGGAGCGTGTCCAAGGCTCAGTAGACATTTCCATAGTGGGTAAGAACAAGTAATTTCCCAGAAAATGCCTTCAGGGCAGGTTATCACAAGTTCTAAACGGAAGGATGGACCAAAGGCCGGGCATGAGGTGGCTCCTCCATCCCTCCCTCCTTTCTTTATGAGGATGGTGGACATCATAATACAGTGATTACAATTGTCCTTTTTTTTTGGTTTTAGTGGGTCTTGGGCATGCTAGGCGGGCTCTCTGCCGCTGAGCTGCTTCCCCAGCCCAGACATAATTGTTCTTCCTTGAACACTTCCTCTGTTTCTGATTCTCCTGTGCTCCAGGGGAAACCCGTGAGGAGAGAGTGGGAGAAGAGAGTGGGAGACGACCACACAACAGGCCACAGGTGCCTGGTCTCCTTCCTCTGCACTGATCATCTGGCCTGACCCGTTTTCATGTGCCTGTTGTGATGCTCACCTGAGGGGAATTTTCTAGGAAATTTACTTTAAACTTATAAAAGCAATATCCTTTCTCATTTAGAATGTCTCCAAAGCAAGAACAATGAAAACATTCTTTTTCCAGTCATGTGAACTTTAAAGGACACTAGAGTAGATCTACACTCCATCCTTTTTGTTTTGGCCACCATCCTTGTCTTTTGAACCTACACGATGGGCTATAGGTCTTACAGCCACAGAGCAGTGAAGATGCTTTTTAGTGAAGTTATTTGTTATATGATAAATAATAACCATGTTCAATTTCTTTCTTGGGTTTTTTTTGGAAAGCTAGAAAGCTCTCTGCCCCCTTTTCATTTTTTTTTCATATGTCGATCTCTGTCGCGACTCAGATGTTCTTAAATATTGACACTTCAGAATGATCTTCCATGCTTAACAGGCACAAGTTTCATTTGGCAAGTTGTCAGAGAAGCAAGTGGAAATGCGATAGAGAGGACATTTTAGCGAGCAGAAAACCAAGAAGTCAGCTACCTCCACGACGTGACTGCGATAGGCCTAGGACAGGCAGGCAGAGCTGACTGGGAGGTGACAGGTCCCCCTCCCCATGCTGCTGGAGCTTCCCAGGGTAGGTGAAGTGTAATTGCTTGATGTCCCGGATGCCGTCTCTGAACGTTCGGGTTGGGTGTTTGTTCCAGAGGCGCCCGAGCATGCTCACGTCGTGGACTGGGTTACGTTCAGGAGAGCTGCTCTGCTTGGAGAGCAGCCCTGTGTGCAACTCAGGGCCATTTCCGTCTTGCACAGGACATGGGGTCTGGAGGAGGGAAAGCAGGAATAAAGGAGGCAGCCTAGGGGAGGAGGACCGTGAAGGCCGTCCAGACCAGCTTCGAGCACCATTCACTACCATTGCTCTGTGGCTTTCTGCCTGTGTGTTCCTGTCACCTCAGGAGGAGCGCTTGGCTCACCTCCTTGTTTGTCACCTCTCTGTCTTGTTTTTCTTGTCAGTGTGGCAGTAAGTGGGACGTGTGCTTTGTCACCGCTGCTGGCCATCGACCTGTTTCAGGTCGATGTTTTGGTGAGTGAGGTCCAGGAACAAAGGAGGTAGCACCAGGGTTGGGGGATTAATGAAAGCCAGGAGGCAGCATGGACATGTTTTTCCTGCTGTGCTGGGGGCTGGCTTCAGGTAACCTGGATGTCTCAAGTCAATCTATGTTAGTCTGATTATTTTTACTTCTTTCTGAATTGAAATAAAATCCCCAAACAAGATAAATACGGTGTAAATGAAAAGACGGCCTGATGATAACACCTACACTAAATGCTGAAGTGATTTTTCTGCTATTGGCAGCCGCCTTATTTTAATCTTTGATAGTTTGGGAATTTCTAGCATTCATTCTATTCCTAATTTTCCCCTAAGTGATGGAAAGACAGAGGGTTAGTGTAGGGTTTGTCTACCCCTTTTTTCTTTTTTGTGGGGAGCTTTCATTTTAAAGGCACTGTGGATGTGGGGGTGACTCTGGATTTGTCTCAAATGCATATCTGATTGTTATTTTGTAAGCATTTATGATTATACAACAACTCAACTCCTTAATAAAAGTGTAACCTTCACCCCAAAAAATAGAGGCACTGTGGAATGACGCCTTTAATTCCAGGACGTCATTCATTTGAACGGACACCCTGTTTCCAGTTTCATAGAACCTCCTCTTTAACCAGGGGCTCTCCCTTCAGCTGATTTATTCAGAAGACAGTCCTTAGTTTCTGCTGCAAGCAGGTATTTTCAAAGTTGCAAATTGCCAATATCTCTTTATTCTAAAACAATTTCAAGCTACTCACTGGTGGTGTTTGATAAATAGCTTTATTAGCTTTGATGTAGTGTTCCATTTTTTTTTAACATTTCAAACAAACAGGAGAAATCTATGTATATCAACTTAAATCATGAAACATGCTTGGTTTGAACCGCAAGTAGTCGCTGAGCTCCTGCAGTATATAAACACACGGAAGCAGTTTATCCATAAATAACTAATGAACAGAGTGAGGAAGCAGTAAATCCTGTGTAGTCTGAATAGCACCAGCCTAAGGGAAAAGAAGAATCCATGCCGACAGCCAGGCGAGGTTTCCTCGGCTCCTGCTGATCATCTCCTGTCAGACCGGCCCCTTGCCAAGCATCAGCCTCCTCCTCTGGGGGTCCCCAAGTGTATTCAGTCTGCCTCCCACCCCTGGCGTCACACAGCACCTGCTGTGTGCTCCTCCCCTGCTCTGTCCCCTTGTGTTAGTGCTGCCTCACCCAGTCCCCTCCTGCCATGCTGCAGCAGCCCACCTCCCATGGTGCCCCCTGAGCTGTGCTGTTTGAGACAGGGGTAGGGGGTGCCACTGACCTGTGTCCTTCCTGGTCCCCAGAGCATAGCATCTGTGCTCATCGAGATCCTTGGGAAGAAAGGCTCTTTTTTTTTCTGCCTTTGGCATCTTTCCTCCTGTAGGGCTGGGATGTGAGTCCCCAGGTGAAGCCCCCTTTCCCACACTGTCCTCTTCCATCTTTCCTCCTCGTTCTTGGAAGTGAGCTTATGGAAGCACATGTCACCACATCAGACAAGACTGATGGGTGTGTGTGGCTCTTAGTGCTGGTTTAAGGGCGGACGTGCCCTGGGGGTGGGGGACAGGGGACAGGACCCCTTACCTAGCCTCTCTAGGAAGTGAGAGTATGTGAGCAGTGGTTTGATGTTTGGTGGAGCTGACGTTTAGGTGGCGAGTTTGTCATTTCACACCTGGGAAGTATTCTTAAAGCCTGCTTTGTAACGGACCACGGAAGGGAACTGAATCACTTTTTTTCCCTCCTGACTCAAGCTCTTGCAGTGGATCGGTCATTGATAAAAACTCCCGGGGTGGAGGGAGACGGCTGTGGTTTACAGGCCCCAGGACGGGGCCTGCGAGTTGTGCTCTTTATCTTTTTCGAGGAAACCTTCATCACAGCCTGTTTTCCTTTGTACTGCCTCTTTCTCAAAAACTCAATACAGAAACAAAAGCCATTCTGGTTTATTGAAAGGCTGTGATTGTTCACGTCTGGCTCGGGCTGTTCTGGAGTTGGCTCCTGCGCACGGCTGCTGGCCGGCCGTGGCTCCTTTGTGTGAGTAAGTGGTGTGGCCTTCGCTGTAAGCCTTTTAAGCACTTCATCTCCTCACAAAGCCCACCGAGGTGCTGCAGGCGCCAGGGACGACTGCCCAGCTTCTCACGACACTAAGATGCTGCCGATCACCAACCCAGAGTGGATTGTGTGAAATGGGTCCAGTTCCCCCGCCAGGTCCTTGGCCACCACATCTCCTGGTCACCCGTGAGAACATAAGAGCTTTACTAGGGAGCACTGGCTTGCTTCTTTGTTCTGTGCCCACTCTGAGCCCAGGTTTTCAGGATTATAAGACAGAACCGTTAAAGCAGGTCCTTGCTCTGGCAGCAAATTGTATTGAAGAGTCAGACACGGAAATCATGGGGTACAAGGCACTGGAAGCTCTTCCACAGTGAGCGGAGCAGAGGGAGAGATGGGGTCGGTCTTGGAGTGGAGAGCCGGGAGCCTTCTCTTAGGAGGGTAGCCCTGAGACTGGACTTTGCAGGTGACAGGGCATTTCTCAGAGAAGAGGGAAGCATGCGATGGGGACGGTTCTAGTGGGCGCAATGGCAGAGCAGCAAAGAGTGATGAGGAGGACAGGAAGCGAAGGCCACTGATGCCCTGCCAGGGCGGTTCTACGGGGAGAGGTGCCCGTGGCAAGTTTGAGAAGGGTGTGTGGGAACACTGGTGGCTGGAGTGGGGGTGAGAGGACAGATGCATCCTGACTGCCACCACCAGTGCTGACTGTGCTCTGGGACCTTGCAGAGACTGAGGCAGCTCTGTCTGTCATTCCAGGTATCTGATCCCCTGCAATCACATGATGCTGAGCCAAAGGTGGGCCGTGAAGGAGAGAGACTGCTACTCCGTGTCTGCAGCCAAGCTGCTCGCCTTGACCCCTGTCTGCTGCGCCAGCGGGATCACTCTGACACTTGGGAACCAAGAGAGGGACTATATTCTCTGGTCAAAGTGGACACCCGAGGGTGCAGGTAGGAACTCACTAGTGATGATCTTTAAAACTGGATGCCGTATCCCATCTGTCCGGGGACCCGGGGCCTGTGCAGAGGGAATAATGCAGAGTTCGTTTCTTTTGTGAGTGACTGATCTCGGTCCTTGTCTGCCTCATAAGGAGTTATGGACACTGTGGTTAGTGTTCACTGAGGCGCCCGGTTGCCACCTTGGCAGTTGCCCCCACCCTTCTAGCAGCAGCCTCAAAGTCCAAATGTGAGGACATTTCTAAAAGATCTGCAGCAAACATGGGTCACAGGTGTGGAGATGGCTGTAGTGAAGGTAGAGTTTTTACTTGTTTCAACTCCCCAAATGACCCATTTGTGGAGTGTTTGGCTGTCAGTAATATGTCATTATAACTGGGCGCGGTGGCACACATCTGTGACCCCAGCCACTCAGGAGGCTGAGGCAGGAGGATCACAACAAGTTCCAGGCCAGCCTCAGCAACTTAGCAAGACCCTTTCTCAAAACAAAAAGGCTGGGGATGTGGCTCACTGGTAAAGTGCTCCTGTATTCAATCCTCAGTGTCCTCTGCCCAAATAAAATAAAATAAAAAATAAAAAAGTAAGAAATCATTACAAAGCTTGAAATCTGCAACTTTATCTGATAATTTGGTTGACGTGTGAAAGGGTTTCATAGGTGCTGTGGCTGCAGGCGTTGTAATTCTCCTTTTCTATTTGCCAGCTACAGTTCACTGTGAACCAGTTCAATTTAAATGGCCACCTCCATTAACCTTGGTCCTCTGGCAGCAGCTGGTAGAAAGGGGACAAATATCTGTGTGTCTGTGATGGTCATAGGACTGTTTCAGTTCAGGGACATTCTGCCTGTCCTCTGACCACTAGGAAACGATCCAGTCCTGGTGTTGACTTCAGCATTTCCAGTGTGGGTTCTGATGTCCCCTCCAGTCATGCCATTCTGTCTACCTGGCCGCAGTCTTCTTAGGTAGATAACATCTGTTTCAGAGCCTAGCTCTTTAACAAAGAAAGTATCAGCGTATTTGACATAAATGTGGTTCTTAGAAATTAAGGTTTTTCTCCTTGATTCTTGGTCTTTAGATCCAGATAGTGTGTATGCATGGAAATCAGTAATTTATGTGGCTGTATCTTAAGTACATTTTCCTGTAATGCATAATAGCATGGATATCTTATATTTTCTCATTCCAAAGTTATTTTTAAAAAAATATTTAAAAATTGATGTCTTTTTAAAAAAATTTACTGCACAAGTTGTGGCTCAGCTTGCCTCAGAACTCAGAATTCAGATTAAACATAAGGTTGTCCAAAACTTGCAATTCCTTTCTCTGTGTGATCACATTTGCTGCTTTGAAAAAGGTCGTATTCCTGTTTTATAGATGGAGAAACAAAGACAGGCGAGTTGGCCTGTTCAGGGTTGTGTAGACTCTGATCCTTGTGTTTCCACATCCTGCCTCTGGGGCCCTCTCACAGCAGAAAACCACCCTGAGGGGTGGAGGCGCCCAGCTGGCTAGTGTAATTATTGTGCAGTGGTTCACAGATAGGGTTCTGAGTCCTGACTCTACCACTTTTTGGGGCACATTACTTAACCTTTCCAAACTTCTTTCCTCATCTGTGAAATAGAACCTCCCCAGAGGGCTGTTCCAAGTAAGATGAGTTAAGACACTTAAGTCACTCTTGGAAGATTGCCTGGCATGTATTACATGCTCAGTAAATATGGCTAGTGGCAGTTTTTGGTGCTTTTTTTTTTTTTTTTTTAAGAGAGAAAGGGGGAGAGACAAAGAGAGAAAGGAAGAATCAATTTTATTTGGTTTTTCATGTGGCTTTCATTGCTCCGACATGTAGTTGTGTAGGTGGTGCTGGGTTTGAACCTCCTCGCGCATGCCAGGCAAGTGCCGTAACCGCTGAGCCACGGCTCCAGCTCCCTTTTGATGTATTTTTATTTAACGTTTATAAGAGATAAACACCAATCTTTTGGTGGTGGAGCTATAGAAATGAATTATGCCTACCTGAATGACGAGAAAATCGGGCTCAATCCATACACGGTCTGGTAGAGCTTCAGATCATGGCGAGGCAGGAGGCTGGCAGAGGCATGGAAGGAGGAATGGGGTTGGGGTGAGATAGCCTGTGCTGGAATGGTGTCCTGCCACAGTTAGGGCAGGTGTTTCCCTCTGGGAGCCTCCACTGCTCCATCTGTGAGTGGGGAAGTAACACCCACCAGGTGGGACCCTTGGGAGGACTAACTTCTGCACATTGGTGGAGCAGCTGCAGTGTTCTAGATGGACACGGATGGTGGAATGTGTTTCTCCTTGGCTGAGACTTCTTTTTTATCCCTTGGAGGGAAATTGCAGATGTTTTTACAACCCTTTCAGTAATGAGGGGATCACAGGGGTAAGACAGAATTCTCAGTTTAAAATGGGTAGCAAACATGACAACATGACTTAACTTGAAGAGACCATAGGATGTATTTTCATATCCTCAAAGTCCCCACCCAGGAAGGCAGAATGAATTAATTGGCTTTTCTGAAAACCCAGGGTCTTTCTACCGAAAGCCTGGTTCCCAAATTCATGGGTTACCTTGAACCCGGGTTCCTCCCTTTCACTGTAGTCAGAGTGAAAACTCGCCAGTGATTACCCCTGCTCGGCAGGGACCCCAGTAGCGTCCACCGCCATCCTCTCAACCCAGAGGTGGCCCTGATTAGCTCCTGTCCACTGACTGATACCAGATGAGGTTTCCGTGGCCACAGCCAGTCTCTGGCCGTTTATAGGTTCGGAGAGATACGGTCTCTGCCGTTGTCTTCGCTTCTTCAAATCTAACCACTTTTTATTATTCAGAACCATTTAGTCGGCTGTTTCTAGACCTGAAGGGCGGGTGACAGCCTCACCGGAGTGGGTCCCGTCCGGCAGCCCTGGTCCCCGCTCTGGTTCTGACTCTCTGCCGTCCGCAGGGTCCGCGGAGCAGCCGCTGCCCGAGGCGTCGCCGCCGTCGCCCTGCATCGTGGAGTACGGCAAAGCCCTGGACATCAGCTACCTGCAGTACCTCTGGGAGGCCCACACCAGCATCCTGCGCTGCATGCGCGACTGCCGCGTGTGGTCCGCGCTGTACGACGGGGACTCGCCGGACCCCGACACCTTCCTGCAGAGCGTGGCCGAGGACGGCTCGGCCGCCGCTGCCTCCACGCCCCCGCGCCACCTGCCCAGGACCGCGGGGCCGCAGCCGGCCGCGGCCAAGGGCCAGACGGAGCTGGAGTGGGACGACAGCTACGACACCGGCATCTCCTCGGGCGCCGACGTGGGCTCCCCGGGGCCTTACGACGAGGACGCGGAGCCGAGCTCCACGCCGCCCGGCGAGCCCCCGAAGCACATCCGGGAGCTGAAGAGGAGCGCCATCCAGCTCTTCAAGGGCGCCTACATCGAGGAGTCGGACTTCCAGGACGACGTGATGGTGTACAGGCTGTGCGCCCAGAAGGACGCCGAGGACCCCGCGAGGGCGCAGCCGCCGGAGCCCCCAGCCCAGGCGCAGCCCCGGGTGGACAACGGCCCCCTCCCCAGCCCCCAGGCAGAGGCAGATGCAGAGGAGGAGCGGCAGGGGGACAGTTCCGACCCCTCGCCGAGCGTGTCCAAGGAGCCAAAGCGAGAGAGTGAGCTGCAAGTGGCCCCGGAGTCCACCCCGGAGTCCACCCCGGAGTCGGCAGCGCCGGAGCCCGGGGCAGAGCGCAGTCGGGACCTGGCCACGGTGAGCCTGGACGGCGAGGACCTCATCGCCCAGTACGACCAGATCATCAAAGACCTGGACTCGGGTCCCGAGGGCCTGACGGAGCCCAGCTTCCCCAGTCTCGACCGCCTGCTGCTGTCCACGGAGGAGGAAGGGAGGGAAGAGGAGAGCGAAGGCGCCGAGGAGCAGCAGAAGCAGCCGCACGCGGAGGACGACGACGAGGACTTTGACTCTTTCCTAGCGGAAGCTCCTGCCCTAGAGCCCCTGCGTTCCCCCTTTGGGCTGAGAGAGGAGCCTGCCAGTGCCCGGCACCATGCCCCGAGGACTCAGAGCACCCCGTTCACAGGTGACCACCTTAAATTGCTTTGTGGTTTCAGCTGTTGAGAGTCCTTGTACATTTTGGAACAGGAAAGTAAGGTAGGTGAAGATGAGCAGCTGATCCCTTTGCCTAACAGGAGTGAAAATAGTTTTGTGAAGAACAGAGAGGGTGGTCTTCCTTTTATTTTGTCATTCTTATAATGATTGTCTCCTTGGTTAGCAAGTTAGGGGTCACATTTTACTTCTCTTGATGAGACTGGTTAAACCACGCAGGAATTCAGCCTTACTGTTCAGTACCCCATTTCCTTAGTCTAATTTATTCTTCTCCTTAGTGCTTATTTGTATGTCTTTTCAACAATTACCATCTCTGCAGTAGCGCTTGCTCTGTGGGGCAGATACGCGTGCTCTCTGCTCTGCACCTGGCACAGTGGTCAACAGTGTGCAGAAGGTGCTCAGGACATTTGTGAGTGACAGTAGCAATGCACACACATCAGGGGGCATAGGGTTGCTTGTGCCTTTGGAGCGGGTTCACCCCAAACCAAGAGCAGACCTACGTAACTCATCTAAGGGGGTGCATTCAGGTGATCCCCTGCTGGCGAAAAGGTAGTTTTCGTGTGTGAGGCAAAGGGGACAGGATGGGGCAGCAGATGAGCAGATTGGGTTAGGAATCAGGATAGAAAATATTAAATATTAAGCAGTGAAATCCAGACCTATATGTGGTGGTGTCAGGGGAGCGTCTACAGATGAGAGGGTCCATTAAGCTTAGTGGAGGCTGGTCAGGGGGACCCTGAATGGTGATCAGTGGCAGCAAGTGGTGCTAGAGGGACCGACAGCAGCCTTCGAGTCAGGCCTGGTGCTTAACTCTTATCAGCCATGTGGTCTTGGCATCCCTGGGCCCTCTCTTTGGGCCCTGTGAAGACTGGCTGCATTCTGGGGGTGGCAGACGGCATTATCACTGTGGGCGCAGCTGGCCCCTGAAGCCTCAGCTGATGCTCTTCCCCCCCAGGCAGTGGGAACGGCGTAGTGAGGGTGACTGTGCTGTACCCCGCCCCAGGGTTCCCTGAGAGGGGGGAAGGCAGGTTGCCCTCTGCTCAGCCAAGTGGGCCTAATGCAATTTCAAGGGCCCCTTCCACTCTCCTCCCCCAAAATATATTCATCTATTTACTGATGCCTGAAGATTTATTTAAACAAGGAGAAAGCTTTTAATTTCACAATTATAAGGCTGGAGGTTCTAGCTGAGATAACATTTCAGTGTGAACAAGTTTTAATTAAAATTCCATCAGTCAGTCAATCATAAGTAAAAAGGATTAGATCATCTCAGGTTTCCCAGTTGATATGGGAAGGGAGGACCAGAGAGCTCAGCTGGAGGGAAAGGACAGAAGTAAGCAACCCACCTCCCAGGCTCGCTGGAGGCCTGCCCCTGTCTCGCCCACCAGGAAATCCCAGCCTAGTCCAGTGGACTTTTTGTGGGACATAAAGGCTTCCCTAGGCTATGAAGGCTGTTCTTTAGAATGCCAGTGTTCCCACAAAGGAGATTCATTCCTGGAAGATGTGTGAGCAAAGCACAGCTTAGGAGAGACAGCTAATATAACACTTGTTAGATTTGTCAGCACTTTACATATGATGATGCACCCAGGAACTGACTGAACATGATGCTAGTTGCTTCATGTCATCTAGGTCATTAAAACTAAGCCTTTTTTTTTTTCTCTTTTGCACACAGCTTCGGAAAATGTTTTTTTAAAAAACTTTTTCCATGTATATGAGCTTTGTTTTCAAACTTCTAAATGTGTTCTGTAGTATTAGGTTTAACTCTCTGTCGAGTCCGATTTCCACTGAAATGAATTTGCTTCTCAGCAGAATTAGAGCATTCCATTTATCTAATGTTATTTATTCATGTATTCAACAGCCTTTTATTGATTCCATAATATTTGGCAGGTTCTGTGCACAGGAGCGAAGGACACAAAGCTGGAAGAATCCAGTCTTTGAGAGGGGACCCCAAGGAAGGGCTGTGGTCTCAGTGAGAACTGCACGTTCACCATCCTTGGCCAGGATGAGGGGGCTGAGCAGGGAGTGGGCTGGGATTCCCCAAGGAGAGGCCCTGACGGTGGGCGGTAGCCCAGGGAAAGCAGGTGAGGGTTACAGTCCCACAGGTGGGAAGGGCAGGCTGGGGAGACAGCAGCAAGCTCCGTGGGCAGGGCCATGGGAGAGGAACGCAGAGCTTGCTTGATGTGAGCTTTGGCGGCTTTCGGCTTTCGGGTCAAGCTGAAGAGTGGGGACCTTGAGCCCCTGCACTGAAGAAGCCCTTGCAGTGTTGAAGCCAGGGAGTGACCGGATCTGGACGAGCTGGTCTTGGTAGGAACATGAGAGAGCAGCAGGGCGGGGAAAGGTTCGTGGTAGGCAGAACCCTGAGAGAATATGTGGTCCTGTCCGGGCCCAGGGCTCACCAGTGCTCTGACCCGGTAACCGTTTCTAGGAGCGTTTTCACAGCTGTATCCACACTTGGGAGCCAGGCGGTGTCTACAAGGATGTTCAGGGCAGCATTGTTTATAACAGAAAAAGCTGGAAGCAACTGAGATACCCACCAGCCGGGGATTGGCTTGCTTATGCAACTCCCTTAAGGAGCAAGTGTTTTGTGGCCCTGAGATGAGTGAGGCAGCTGTGTGTGCTGGTGGGTGGTGTCCAGGACACCGCCTGCAGTGGAAAAGCAGGCCGCACGCGTGCATGCACAGTGCTGCTATTACAAGAAGGGAGGGCGAGGGAGACAGGCAGACCGCACTCCTAGGAGGCAGGAGAACGCAGTCCCGAGCACTGCAAATGGATGGGCTGGATCAGGATTCTGCTCCTTTACTTACTAACTTCAGGCACTCCGCATTCTGCCTTATCTTAAATGGGACAAATGATAAATATACTTCCTTGGGTGGTTGTATTAAGTGCTTGGTGACAGTGGCTGGCAGAGAGGGTGTACTTAATAAATGTTCCCAATAATTCAGTTATTATTAGTTTATTATATACATAAAGCATTTCTGGAAGGATATACACAAATCTGCTCACAGGGCAGAGGGACAGGGGTTTCCTCTGGGAGGGTGGCCTGTTTATTTATACCCTTACACATTTATATATAGTGTATAATGATCATTTTAAATATCATTTTGATCTCTGTTAAAATAGGAGAATTGTTGCTACAATCCAGATAAGAAATGATGGAACTCAGACCTCAGGTGGAGCTGGCAGGGGAGGTGGGAGGTGAAGGTTGGCATTCAGATGTTTCTGAAGTAGAATTTGCAGAGCTGAGAATAGAACTAATGGCAGCTCCATTCTTGAAGTTGGGAAATGCAGGAGGTGGAGTGGGATCAATGGAGGCAGAATGTGTTCTGAAAAATTAAATATTTTACGGTGGTTTGTTAACTTTCTGTTACTGTGACAAAACTCCTGAGATAATCATCTTATTAGAAGGAAAGGTTTATTTTGGCTCATAGTTTCAGAGGTCTCAGTCCATGGTTGTTGGCCATGTGGCTCTTGGGGCCTGTGGGGAGGCAGCACATTGGGGAGGAAGCTCCCTGCCTCATGGTGGCCAGGAAGGGAAAAAGGAAAGAGGAGAACCAGGGTTCCGATTTCCCTAGCGGGCACGCCCCAGTGACCTCACTTGCTTCCACTAGGCCACTCGTCCTAAGGGTTCCGCCACCTCCCAGGAGCATCATGGGCCACTGTGACCCGTGAGCCTGTGGGATGTTCAGGGTCTAGACTGGCAGGTGGGCCGTTTATCTGGAGAAGGGATGCCCCCCACATACCTGCACGCCCGTGGCTTTCCGAGATGTGGCTCTGTCATCTGATTTTCATCCGCTTACCAGTTTCCCCTGGCAACTGCTTTTTGCTAGGCAGTTTTAAAAAAATGTGCTAGAAACTGAGAATAAAGCAGGAATTTGAAGGGTCTAGTAGATGTTTTTTTCATTGCCCGTGGAGTTCACGTGGCTTATGATGGTGGTCTTCTGGCCTTGGCCTAATCTGTCACCCCGCGTGTGGGTTCAAACTGCCTCTCCTCCACTTGTGGTGGTGGTGGTGTGTACGTGGTCTCCCGCAGGCACTGATGTCGGCAATTCCCATGTCTGTATGGAGGCTGGATGAGGACATGGGCAGTGTGGGGCCAGAGAGGACCGTCGCGTGATCACTGCAGGGTCGGGTCGCGTATTTACAGAAGACTGCCCACCTAAGCTGTCTTCACTGGCTTGTTCTTGTACCATCTGGACGGAAGCAGACACAGAGCCAGGGACTGCGGGGAAGCAGGTGAGAGGGCAGAGGAGAGATGTCCGGAGGGGAGAGGTGAGATCCACCCGCAAAGCCAGGCCTGTGCTGCCAGTGTGCCTCCAGCTGGGAGCTCCTGACCGTGTTGGCAGACCCTCCAGTTCTGCTGTGGGCTTCTCCAGGGGCTCCCTGGCCTCCCCAGCTCATCAACTCCCTCTGCCGTGGAAAGTGACAGGAGAGCCTGCCGCTGGGCCCAGGCACCGAGAGGCAGGGTGAGGATGGTGCCTCTTGTTTTTCTAGACTCCCTTGAGAGACTTCGTCAATATTTCCGCTCCTCTCCTCTCCCCTTCCGTCCCATGCCCTTCCCTCCCCTCCCCTCTTCCCCCACCTTCTGCTAGTCCTTCCTGTTTGTTTGTTTGTTTCTTTCTTTTTTTTGTTTTTAAGACAAGGTCTCCCTAAGTTTCCCAGGCTGGCCTTGAATTGTGATCCTCCTGCCTCAGCCTCCTGAGTCGCTGGGGCTTCAGGGGTGCGGCCCCATGCTTGGCCTGCTGTTCCCGTTTCTTACAGGAAGGACCTTGCTTCCTTGCAAGGGGCTTTGTTCTCAAACGCTGCCAAGGGCTTCTGAATGAAGCATGTTCCGATGAAGTATATTTTTGTTACAGTCACAGTAATGGTGGTGAAGTCTTCATAAGGCATGTTTATTTATTGAGGGTCTTGTGCTGCTGCTGTAAATATGCCATGGCTTAGTGGCATCATCAATAGCTCCACGGGGGGAAATACAAAAGTCTCATTGATTCTGCTTAATGGAACATTTTTATGGTAAAAAGTGTAAAACATCCTCAAGTAATTTTTATTAATGCCAGGTTTATTTATTTATTTCTCGTTTTCCCTGGGCCTTCAGTGAACTCATACATAAAGCATATTAATTTTTTAGTGACTCAAAGTAGCAGAAGCCCTTTTGTGCCACTTTTTTAACAAGCTACTTTAGTAATATAGTTTTTTTTTAAGAGAGAGGAACAGAGTGAGAGAGAGAGAGAATCAGTTTTATTTAGTTTTTCAGGTGGCTTTCATTGCTCCGACCCTTGGTGCTGGGGTTTGTACTCACATACTTCCGCATGCCAGGCAAGCGCCATAACTGCCGAGGCACTGCTCCAGCCCCTAGATTTCCTTTTTTTAAAGAAATATGTGACACACCAGACTCTCAAGAGTGAATTCCTTCTCCTCCTCCCCTGAGCATTAGTGTGGTTACTGTGTCAGGGCTGGTAGTGTCGCACCCCGGGCCTCATTCACCCCTTATCTCTTTCTCCTGTTCCGCACTGGTCGGCACAGAATCTCTCAGGGTGCAGGCTCAGGATACACAAGCCCTGTTCATATATTGCTGTTAGGTGGGTGTATTTCATATACATTTGGCATACTTTAATTGTGGGGGCTGGAGCAGTGGCTCAGCAGTTGTGGCGCTTGCCTGGCGTGCACAAGGACACGGGTTCGAACCCTATAGCGCCATATACACAACAAAGTGTCCAAGCAACGAAAGCCACATGAAAAACTAAATCTGATTCTCTTTCTCTCTCTCTCTCTCACTGTCCTTCTCTCTTAAAAAAAACAAAAAACAAAACAACAACAGAGGTTTTTTGTTTTGTTGTGTCTTACAGTGCCGGGGACTGAACTTGGGCCCTTGTGCTGGCCGAGCAGTCTGCCACTGAGCTATATCCCCAGCCCCCACAAAGATTTCTTGTTAGCAAAGCTGTAAGTGGCTCTGAGTTTATGAGAAACCCGGCATCTGTACACGGCATCAGGAGATGATGAATGTCATTTTGAGCACCAGCAGGGCAAGGAGTCTGGAAACAGCGAGGAAAAGCTTATTTTAATTCTCGACAGTGGAATTTGTCATCCGATTTTGTTTCAAGGCCCTTGATGATACTAAAGGAATTACAAGTGCTTGTGGAGTCGGAAGTCCTAGTTCCACGCATGTTTTCCATCCTCTATGGCAGAGGTCTTCAGTTTGGGACGTGAGGAGGGAAAGCCCAGCTGTGCGTGCATCTGAGTTTGCACCTGGTGGTCTGGGATTGTTGAGGGCACCTGGGACTCAGCCCTGAAGCCTGTGTCCTTCCCGCAGGCCCATTCATCAGCGTGGTCCTGTCGAAGCTGGAGAACATGTTGGAAAACTCTCTGCATGTGAATTTGCTGCTTATCGGGATCATCACACAGCTGGCCAGCTACCCCCAGCCACTGCTGCGCTCCTTCCTGCTCAACACCAACATGGTCTTCCAGCCGAGCGTGCGCTCGCTCTACCAGGTACATCAGCGGTCACCTCTGGGCCTGCAGATTTCTGGGTGCTGCTCTGTGGGCTCCTTTTCTCCTTCCTCTGCCTGTCTTGTCCTTATTAAACGGTCCCCTGTCCTGACTGATTTGCTTTCCTTCCTTGTCCTGTTATGCTAGTTGTGTAGATTATTCTAGACACACTGCAAAGCTTCATTTAGTTTGATGTTTTGAGGGTACCTGGCACCAAGAACACCCAGGCAGTTAAAAATGAGCAAACGCCTACTATCATCATCATAGTTCCTGTAATGAGGGCCGCACCTGAAAGATCCATGGATAACCCAGAGTGAATTCCATCATGCAGCATTTAGCATCATTAATGCTTTCCACAGGTCCTGGCATCAGTGAAAAACAAGATTGAACAGTTTGCGTCTGCAGAGAGAGACTTCCCAGGCCTCCTCATCCAAGCCCAGCAGTACCTGCTCTTCCGGGTGGACATGTCTGACGTGACCCCTGTGGCACTAACCAAAGGTCAGCCAGCCTGCTCCACCGCGCCCTCCCTAGATCGCTCCTCCCTAGACCGCTCCTCCAGCTCCCTGCATGCTGGTTTGAGCCGTGGGTGCAGTGCTGGCACCTGGGCCCCAGATGCATCTAGAGATGCTTTTGTTTTTATGAACAGGAAGGAACCTCTTTCCTTAGTGTTCTTAAACCTAAAGGGAGGTCTGCCCGGCCTGCCCCTGGCTGGTGCCCTCCTTGGGGGCTCTGGCTGGGCATTGGCTTTCCTACCTGAGAGCAGGGCAGGGAAGGAGCTGTGTTGTTAGCACAGCAGCTGTGGCCACAGAGAGGCTTTGTGTGCTTCCCCTGCACCATTTTTGGCCAGGCCTGTCCTGAGGAGGGCAGCTGCTTTCTTTATCATGAGGTTCTTGAGCCAAAACAAATTGTGTTTTAGGACCCTGGGAGGTGAAAACCATTCATTTGGATTAGGAGAAGTAGAGTTTCTGCTGTCTAAGTTTCCTGGCAGTGGCTTTTTACCAGCTCTGAAGGAGGAGGTGTGAGGCTGGGGCTCCCGCAAAGCTGGAAGCCTTTGGGTAGTGGGTTGGTGACCGGGCTGAGAGGGTCCTGCTGACCATCCTGGCCTGCGAGCAGCTTTGCCGTGTTTAAGCCCCAGTTGGACAAATTTGAGGACCATTGCTATCTTCTGAACTGTGACACAAGCCCTGGTGAGAATGGACAGGGAATGGCCCGGTAGTGCACTGGCTTTTATGTCTCCGCCCATGGACAAGCCAGGCTTCCTGGTGGCAGGCGCGTAGGGAGAGTAGGGCCCTTCCTCCTGGGCTAAAGGAGATTGGGAACGGCTGAAGTGTAACCCAGGGCAAGTTTCAAGTTTTTAAAAGAAGCTGAAACGAACCCAGCACTGTCACTGTCAGATCCTGCCACCGTGTAGCTATTTGATCTTGGTCACCTTGCCTCATTGGGCCCCATGTCCCTGGATGTTTTGTCTGTCTGTCCTGCTGCTGGGATGGAACCAGGGCTCTATCAGCCCCTCCCTCGACTTTTAAATAAAGAATTTGTCCTCTGGCTCTCAGGTCCTTTTGGCTCCTTAAGCTGGTTTGATTGAGCTCTTAGGGTACTGTGAGGTGCCACTGGCAGAAGGGGTCAGGCTTTGTGAAAAGCAGGCGAGGCCGGCCAGGGAGGGCAGGAAGGCCCCAGGTCTTGGTGGGGAGGTGAACTCCAAGCCTGGTGTGTCCTCTCTCAGCCGCACAGACCGTGGCTATTTCCTCCTGAACGGGCAGCTGTGCTGTGACCTGCCCTGTGGGCGAGGTGTCAATGAGCATCTGTGTAGGACAGACCACTGCCAGGACGCAGTCATCTGTGATTGTGCACGTGTGTGTGGTTACCTGGCGGTGCTGACCTTGCCCTGGCCAGCTCGTGAGAGCTCTCACGGGGCAGCTGGATGATGGGGCAGAGCAGCTCAGCCCAGGCTGGTCAGTGGCAGGGCTGCAGGTTCCAAGAGCAACACTGGAGAGTGGAGCAGCTCCCAAGGCCCAGGCCCCCACGGGGTCACGTCTACTGTCTTTGGACCTCCATCTAGAATGGGAAGAGCCTCAGAGGGAGCGGCCCCTCCTGCTCAGTCTCCTCCCCTTGCCCCCTTACCCCAGCTCCCAGTCTCCTCCTCCCC